>CM035439.1:81205022-81215022 GCA_020310875.1 Ceratopteris richardii
TTCGATATGCCATCTTCATTTTTCTTCCATAGCTCTATACCATTTGCAGGTAACCAATCAATATTTTTTGGATGCAATTTATATTGCATCAAGGGAACCCCTTGACTCATGTAGAATCTGAACTGCAATGGTTTCGAATGCCCAATAAGAGTATCTGCTCCATCATTTAAGTACCCTTTGACAAAATTTTTGAAATCTAGTACTTTCTGTATAAGAAAAGGTGTCGGATGCATGCTGCAACATTCATTAAAAGTTCTCATGAGATGTGGAAAACTAAAAATAGATTGTTTTCTGAGCTTTTCTGAAAAGTAACTAAATAAAGCATCAATATCCTCATGTGTATGTCCAACCATAAGGAATCCAAGTTGCACCATATCAAATATCCCATTAGCAACTAACAAAGACAAATATGCAAAGACATAGCGATTCTTATTTTCTGAACCACAATTATCAAGTTGCAAAAATAATGTTCTAGGTAATTCCTTGAATGAATTACTTTGATTTTCGCATGTAATGTTACATTGTGTTATATTGTCATATAAAATTTGCTCCTTTAATACATCCATATGATGATAAAGTGCATCAGGCCACAACAAAGAATCAAATAGACTCTTTGTGTAATTCACACCAGAACTCTTCAATCCCAAATCTCCATACAACTGACTGTCTTTTTTTTCTAAGTTTCTTAAACACATTAAAATAGATGCAATTGTGAAATTTGGATCACCGGGCCATAATCCTAAAGCAAAATGATCATAAGCACATTGTCCATGTCCATGAGTAAGCATTCTTGTTAAAGATATTGGTAATCTCTCAATGCCATTAAGAGATTTTGGAACCGGTCTAATCTGTGGTATAGTTGTTTTACTTTGATCCATTTTATCATGAATAATGCATAAATACTTATCTGGAAATAATTCTGAGGAAACTCTCCAAGCATAATATAGATTTCTACAACTCATTTGACGTAGCATATGAGATCTTCTTTGTGCTAAATATCTTGCACGTTCTTCATGGTTTTTAGTAGATTGTAACTTTGCTTTTATTCCTGTACAAAAGTCACACTTGGAGAACGTACTTGGCTTTGATAAAGAAACTGTTCTAAATTCTGTATTCCACATTCTTGAAAATGTTGGTTGAGATAATTTATTATATCCCAAACTCTCTAATGTCATATTCACCTCTCGAAGAATATCCACTTGTTTATAATGTGATGGAAGCACTCTTTGTGTTTCATGAGAACCATCAGTACATGTTCGCAACTTGTGTGGCATTTGATCTGCATTATTATCAATGAAATCATGTATCAAAGCTTTTGCTATTTCTACATTTTTGATACTTTTTCTAAGTATTCCATTACTCCCATGAATGGATACCTTTTGACCAAGTAGAAACTTTTCTCGTAGCCTATAAAATGAGCTCTTTCCAATACCATGAATTAAATACCATGCCTTGATGCATACTTCTTTTGCATCAAACATGAAATTAAAACTCAAGCGCTGACTTGAGTTCACAAAGTTACCTTTGTACACCATACTCATGCAATCCAATACATATTTGCATCTATCTGAATAGCGTTGTCCCCAAAAGTTTAATCTTGCATCCAGTATTTTAGCCCTACTAGCTACTTGACAACATCTCTGTTCACAACAATCATGCATTGAAACCATCTGAATTCTCTCAAATGAGCATCTCTTATTAGGAGCCAATGTAGTACTTTTTCTAACCTTGTGGATGTAACTTCTTTTTTGTTGGTTCCCTTAAAAATATCCACAGTTACTATTTTCCATATGAAAATCCTCTTGTTGATCTGATTCCATTCGAAGAGGAGAAACAAATTGTATATCATCAAAACAATGTTGAATATCAATTGCATGAGAATAATTCTTATCAACATCTACATCCTCAATACCATTGCAATTATCATCATCGATGTTGTATGATGACGTAAAGCAAAAATTTGGATTCTCTCCAGCTTCAAGATCCACATCCTCAATACCATTGCAATGATCATCTTCAATGTCATACAGTGAGTTAAAGACTAATTTTTGTATCATAGGCTCACCATCTTCTGTAATGGTTTGGAGTATGGGCCAACTAACCAATTTCAAAGTTGAATCCAAAGTTGATGCATCCACAGTTTCATCCATAATAACACCTAGGCAACTTTCTCCCAACTCTTTGCAATTTATAGCATCCCAAGGATTTACCAATAAAACAATAGCAGTTGCAAATCTTTCACGCTTTTCATGATCCAACAAGATGACTCTCTTTCCTTTCCACTTTTCTCTTTCTTCAAGTTGACTAGATATAGTTTGCTTTGTTTCCATCTTGATTTTGCCTGTAAAGAATAAATGAGAAATTAACAATGCTATTCAATTGATCATTCTTTCAATAATTATTGTGAAAATAATCAATTGAATTAAAACTAGATACAAACATCATTTCCACAAAAAATAATCCATATTTGCATATACAGACATTCACTAATTGGACTTAACTTTGAGTCTAGTCAAAAATCAAGGAAACTACAAGAATAAAAATCTCTAACTTCATTTTGATGCTAGCATGTTAAGAGGCACTCAAACCATCCCTGAAATGATATTATGTATGTCTTTGTATGTGTGTATTTTAGTTGTACAATACTATCATGTTTGGCTCACTTAATTTTGAGCTTCTTCTATTCTAAATTGAATAGAGGCTCAAACTTAAGTTCGAGCCTTTCAAACTGCACATTGAATGGAGCTTCAAACTTGAGTTTGAGCTTCTTCTATTAAATTTATAGAGGCTCAAACTTAAGTTCGAGCCTTTCAAACTGCTTAGAAAAAGCTTAAAGGCTCGAACTTAAGTTCGAGCCTCATTTGTAACTAAACAAATTGAGACTTGACATGATTCAAAGCAGTCCAAACCTCATATTATGTGACACAACATAAAATTCATGGGCCGACTCTACGTTCAACAGACATTCAATTTTAAACTCCAACTTGAATCGACATCCAAACCTAAGCTTCACCTTCAGTTAGTTCTTTTGGATGTAAAAGAGTATTCAACGTAATAGTAGGCTCAAACTTAAGTTCGAGCGTCTTTTATTAAAATTTCAAAATATATTTAAGTTAAAAATACTATCATGTTTGCCGAAAAAGCTTAGAGGCTCGAACTTAAGTTCGAGCCTCATTTGTAACTAAACAAATTGAGACTTGACATGATTCAAAGCAGTCCGAGCCTCATTTATGTGACACAACATAAAATTCATGGGCTCGAACTTAAGTTCGAGTCTCATATCACGTGGAGACTCAAACTTGATATGATTCTAAAGGTGCGAATTTAAGTTCGAGCCTCTTAGCTCTTTTCGATTCATGAGTTAAGAGCCTTGAACTTAACTTCTAACAACTTTTGGAAAAGCTGAAAAAGTCTGAGCTTCATATCATATGAGCCTCATATGTTGGAAAAGCTGAAAAAGTTGGAGCCTCATATCATATGAGCCAACAATCCTAAACTTGATATGACTCACGGGCTCGAACTTGAGTTCGAATCTATAAGTCCTTTTGGATCCAAGAGAGTGTTGAACTTAACATGCTCGAACTTAAGATTTAGCCTTTCTCACTCTTAGTTGAATAAAGACTGGAACTTAAGTTCAGCCTCTTCGATTCCAAGGTCAATAGAATCTTAAACTCCAACTTGAATCAATATCCAAACTTAAGTTCACCTTCACTGCCTTGAAGTTGAATAGAGGTTTCCACTATGAATTTGAACTTATCGTGACAAAGTTAAATAGACACTCAAACTTAAGTGCGACTCCAAATTGTATAAAGGATCCCCAAAGTTAAATAGAGGCTCAATCTATTTCTTGGAGAAGCTGAGAGGCTCGAACTTAAGTTTGAGCGTCATATCATGTGACCAAACAATCTCGAACTTGATATGATTCAGAGGCTCCAAATTGAATACAGGCTCAAACTCTCTCTATCCAAGTTGAAATGAAATTCAAACTGAAGTTCATAGTTTGAATTTCAATCCTATCTTATTTACAAACTTAAGTTTGGGTTTCTCAAGTTTTCTGAAGTTCATATCATGTGATCCAACAATCCTGAACTTGATATGGTTGGAAAAAGCTGAGAGGCTCGAACTCCTCTTTGTTCTTTTGCACATAACACACAACAATCCCAAACTTGATATGACTGGAAAAGCTCAGAGGCTTGAACTTAAGTTCGAGCCTCTTTGTTCTTTTCCTCATATCATGTGACCAAACAATACCAAAGTTGATATGGTTGGAAAAGCTCAAAGGCTCGAACTTAATCTTTTGCACATAAGACACAACAATCCTAAACTTGATATGGCTGGAAAAGCTTAGAGACACGAACTTAAGTTCGAGCCTCTTTGTTCTTTTGCACCTAACACACAACAATCCTAAACTTGACATGGCTGAAAAAGCTGAGGCTTATATCATGTGATCCAACAATCCTAAACTTGATATGGTTGGAAAAGCTCAGAGGCTTGAACTTAAGTTCGAGCCTCTTTGTTCTTTTGCACATAAGACACTAGAAACCTAAACTTGATATGGCTGGAAAAGCTCAGAGGCTCGAACTTAAGTTTGAGCCTCTTTGTTCTTCTGTTCATATCATGTGATCCAACAATCCTGAACTTGATATGGTTGGAAAAGCTGAGAGGCTCGAACTTAAGTTCGAGACTCTTTGTTCTTTTGCTCATATCACGTGACCCAACAATTCTAAACTTGATATGGTTGGAAAAGCTCAGAGGCTCGAACTCAGAGCCTCTTTGTTCTTTTGCTCATATCATATAACCAAACAATCCTAAACTTGATATGGTTAGAAAAGCATAGAGACTCGAACTTAAGTTGAAAAAGCTCAGAGGCTCGAACTTAATTCTTTTGCACATAAGACACAACAATCCTAAACTTGATATGGCTGGAAAAGCTGAGGCTCATATCATGTGATCCAACAAATCTTGAACTTGATATGGTTGGAAAAGCTCAGAGGCTCGAACTTAAGTTCGAGTCTCTTTGTTCTTTTGCACATAAGACACAACAATCCTAAACTTGATATGGTTGGAAAAGCTGAGAGGCTCGAACTTAAGTTTGAGCCTCTTTGTTCTTTTGCTCATATCATGTGATCCAACAATTCCAAACTTGATATGGTTGGAAAAGCTCAGAGGCTCTAACTCCTCTTTGTTCTTTTGCTCATATCATGTGACCAAACAATCCTAAACTTGATATGGTTGGAAAATCTCAGAGGCTCATATCATATGATTCAACAATCCTAAACTTGATATGGTTGGAAAAGCTCTTTGTTCCTTTGCTCATATCATGTGATCCAACAATCCTAAACTTGATATGGTTGGAAAAGCTGAGAGGCTCAAACTTAAGTTCGAGCCTCTTTGTTCTTTTGCACATAAGACACAACAATCCTAAACTTGATATGGCTGGAAAAGCTGAGGCTCATATCATGTGATCCAACAATCCTAAACTTGATATGGTTGGAAAAGCTCAGAGGCTTGAACTTAAGTTCGAGCCTCTTTGTTCTTTTGCACATAAGACACAACAATCCTAAACTTGATATGGCTGGAAAAGCTGAAGCTCATATCATGTGATCCAACAAATCCTGAACTTCATATGGTTGGAAAAGTTCAAAGGCTCGAACTTAAGTTCGAGCCTCTTTGTTCTTTTGCACATAAGGCACAACAATCCTAAACTTGATATGGTTGGAAAAGCTGAGAGGCTCGAACTTAAGTTTGAGCCTCTTTGTTCTTTTGCTCATATCATGTGATCCAACAATCCTAAACTTGATATGGTTGGAAAAAGCTAAGAGGCTCGACCTCCTCTTTGTTCTTTTGCTCATAACAACTTTTGGAAAAGCTGAAAAAGTCTGAGCTTCATAACTCAGCTCATATGATTCAGAGGCTTAGCTTTTGTAGATGCAAGAAGATTTGAGTTAAAAATATTAGTGTTTTTACCAGAAAACTTGAGAGGCTCGAACTTAAGTTGAAGCCTGTTTTTGCCGGAAAACTTGAGAGGCTCGAACTTAAGATGGAGCCTTATATCATATGAGCCACAATCCTAAACCTGATATGACTCACGGGCTCGAACTTGAGTGGGAATCTATAAGTCCTTTTGGGTACAAGAGAGTGTTGAACTTAACATGCTCGAACTTAAGTTTTAGCCTTTCTCACTCTTAGTTGAATAAAGACTAGAACTTAAGTTCAGCCTCTTCGATTCCAAGGTCAATAGAATCTTATATTCCAACTTGAATCAATATCCAAACCTAAGTTCACCTTCACTGACTTGAAGTTGAATAGAGGTTTCCACTATAAATTTGAACTTTATCGTGACAAAGTTAAATAGAGGCTCAAACTTAAGTGCGACTCCAAATTGTATAAAGGATCCCCAAAGTTAAATAGAGGCTCAATCTATATTTCTTGGAGAAGCTGAGAGGCTCGAACTTAAGTTTGAGCGTCATATCATGTGACCAAACAATTTCAAACTTGATATGATTCAGAGGCTCCAAATTGAATACAGGCTCAAACTCTCTCTATCCAAGTTGAAATGAAATTCAAACTGAAGTTCATAGTTTGAATTTCAATCCTATCTTATTTACAAACTTAAGTTTGGGTTTCTCAAGTTTTCTGAAGTTCATATCATGTGATCCAACAATCCTGAACTTGATATGGTTGGAAAAAGCTGAGAGGCTAGAACTCCTCTTTGTTCTTTTGCACATAACACATAACAATCCCAAACTTGATATGACTGGAAAAGCTCAAAGGCTCGAACTTAATCTTTTGCACATAAGACACAACAATCCTAAACTTGATATGGCTGGAAAAGCTCAGAGACATGAACTTAAGTTTGAGCCTCTTTGTTCTTTTGCACCTAACACACAACAATCCCAAACTTGACATGGCTGAAAAAGCTGAGGCTTATATCATGTGATCCAACAATCCTAAACTTATATGGTTGGAAAAGCTCAAAGGCTCAAACTCAAGTTCGAGCCTCTTTGTTCTTTTGCACATAAGACACAGGAAACCTAAACTTGATATGGCTGGAAAAGCTCAGAGGCTCGAACGTAAGTTCGAGCCTCTTTGTTCTTCTGTTCATATCATGTGATCCAACAATCCTGAACTTGATATGGTTGGAAAAGCTGAGAGGTTCGAACTTAAGTTCGAGCCTCTTTGTTCTTTTGCTCATATCACGTGACCCAACAATTCTAAACTTGATATGGTTGGAAAAGCTCAGAGGCTCGAACTCAGAGCCTCTTTGTTCTTTTGCTGATATCATATAACCAAACAATCCTAAACTTGATATGCTTAGAAAAGCACAGAGACTCGA
Organism: Ceratopteris richardii; assembly: GCA_020310875.1. Lineage (NCBI taxonomy): Eukaryota > Viridiplantae > Streptophyta > Polypodiopsida > Polypodiales > Pteridaceae > Ceratopteris > Ceratopteris richardii. The sequence goes on from CM035439.1 coordinate 81,212,359, forward strand.
ACTTAAGTTGGAAAAGCTGAGAGGCTCGAACTTAATTCTTTTGCACATAAGACACAACAATCCTAAACTTGATATGGCTGGAAAAGCTGAGGCTCATATCATGTGATCCAACAAATCCTGAACTTGATATGGTTGGAAAAGCTCAGAGGCTCGAACTTAAGTTCGAGTCTCTTTGTTCTTTTGCACATAAGAAACAACAATCCTAAACTTGATATGGTTGGAAAAGCTGAGAGGCTCGAACTTAAGTTTGAGCCTCTTTGTTCTTTTGCTCATATCATGTGATCCAACAATTCTAAACTTGATATGGTTGGAAAAGCTCAGAGGCTCTAACTCCTCTTTGTTCTTTTGCTCATATCATGTGACCAAACAATCCTAAACTTGATATGGTTGGAAAAGCTCTTTGTTCTTTTGCTCATATCATGTGATCCAACAATCCTAAACTTGATATGGTTGGAAAAGCTCAGAGGCTAATATCATATGATTCAACAATCCTAAACTTGATATGGTTGGAAAAGCTCTTTGTTCTTTTGCTCATATCATGTGATCCAACAATCCTAAACTTGATATGGTTGGAAAAGCTCAGAGGCTCATATCATATGATTCAACAATCCTAAACTTGATATGGTTGGAAAAGCTCAGAGGCTCGAACTTAAGTTCGAGCCTCTTTGCTCTTTTGCACATAAGACACACCAATCCTAAACTTGATATGCCTGGAAAAGCTGAGGCTCATATCATGTGATCCAACAGTCCTAAACTTGATATGGTTGGAAAAGCTGAGAGGCTCGAACTTAAGTTCGAGCCTCTTTGTTCTTTTGCACATAAGACACAACAATCCTAAACTTGATATGGCTGGAAAAGCTGAAGCTCATATCATTTGATCCAACAAATCCTGAACTTCATATGGTTGGAAAAGTTCAAAGGCTCGAACTTAAGTTCGAGCCTCTTTGTTCTTTTGCACATAAGACACAACAATCCTAAACTTGATATGGTTGCAAAAGCTGAGAGGCTCGAACTTAAGTTCGAGCCTCTTTGTTCTTTTGCTCATATCATGTGATCCAACAATCCTGAACTCTATATGGTTGGAAAAAGCTGAGAGGCTCGAACTCCTCTTTGTTCTTTTGCTCATAACAACTTTTGGAAAAGCTGAAGAAGTCTGAGCTTCATAACTTAGCTCATATGATTCAGAGGCTTAGCTTTTGTAGATGCAAGAAGATTTGAGTTAAAAATATTAGTGTTTTTACCAGATAACTTGAGAGGCTCGAACTTAAGTTGAAGCCTGTTTTTGCCGGAAAACTTGAGAGGCTCGAACTTAAGATGGAGCCTTATATCATATGAGCCACAATCCTAAACTTGATATGACTCACGGGCTCGAACTTGAGTTCAAATCTATAAGTTCTTTTGGATACAAGAGAGTGTTGAACTTGACATGCTCGAATCTATAAGTCCTTCGATTCCAAGGTGAATAGAATCTTAAACTCCAACTTGAATCAATATCCAAACTTAAGTTCACCTTCACTGACTTGAAGTTGAATAGAGGTTTCCACTATGAATTTGAACTTATCGTGACAAAATTAAATAGAGGCTCAAACTTAAGTGCGACTCCAAATTGTATAAAGGATCCCCAAAGTTAAATAGAGGCTCAATCTATTTCTTGGAGAAGCTGAGAGGCTCGAACTTAAGTTTGAGAGTCATATCATGTGACCAAACAATCTCGAACTTGATATGATTCAGAGGCTCCAAATTGAATACAGGCTCAAACTCTCTCTATCCAAGTTGAAATGAAATTCAACTGAAGTTCATAGTTTGAATTTCAATCCTATCTTATTTAAAAATTTAAGTTTGGGTTTCTCAAGTTTTCTGAAGTTCATATCGTGTGATCCAACAATCCTGAACTTGATATGGTTGGAAAAAGCTGAGAGGCTCGAACTCCTCTTTGTTCTTTTGCACATAACACACAACAATCCCAAACTTGATATGACTGGAAAAGCTCAAAGGCTCGAACTTAATCTTTTGCACATAAGACACAACAATCCTAAACTTGATATGGCTGGAAAAGCTCAGAGACACGAACTTAAGTTTGAGCCTCTTTGTTCTTTTGCACCTAACACACAACAATCCTAAACTTGACATGGCTGAAAAAGCTGAGGCTTATATCATGTGATCCAACAATCCTAAACTTATATGGTTGGAAAAGCTCAGAGGCTCGAACTCAAGTTCGAGCCTCTTTGTTCTTTTGCACATAAGACACAAGAAACCTAAACTTGATATGGTTGGAAAAGCTCAGAGGCTCGAACTTAAGTTCGAGCCTCTTTGTTCTTCTGTTCATATCATGTGATCCAACAATCCTGAACTTGATATGGTTGGAAAAACTGAGAGGTTCGAACTTAAGTTCGAGCCTCTTTGTTCTTTTGCTCATATCATGTGACCCAACAATTCTAAACTTGATATGGTTGGAAAAGCTGAGAGGCTCGAACTCAGAGCCTCTTTGTTCTTTTGCTCATATCATAAAACCAAACAATCCTAAACTTGATATGGTTAGAAAAGCACAGAGACTCGAACTTAAGTTGGAAAATCTCAGAGGCTCGAGCTTAATTCTTTTGCACATAAGACACAACAATCCTAAACTTGATATGGATGGAAAAGTTGAGGCTCATATCATGTGAT
>CM035439.1:81222522-81235022 GCA_020310875.1 Ceratopteris richardii
AGTTTGTATTCTCGAATTTACCAATGTAGTAAAATTTCGATTCACTCCATCGCCCCTTGCATTGTCCATCACATTAACTTAACCATCCTTCATGCCCCTAACCATCCTTCTCCACCTACAATGCCATTTTGACAAACGAAATAGATATTCCCATATCTTTCCCTATGTGAAAGCAATAGCCCTAAGCAGCAACTCAGAATGATCATAGAACAATATGGTGGTGCAATGAACAAGGAGCTTGAAGTGCACTAACAGGCAAAGAGGGTCGACACATTCTATAAGGACTTGGATGGCAATCAAGAAGGAAGATGAAGACATACATGCAGTTAGCTCCAGGTAGGTATACACAGAAATGCATATAATATGTGCATAGAGGAATACACTCAATGTAGTTACACAACATCCCACATTGACAGGCATAGCAACACTTAGAGAAGGAAATGCACTCAAGCATTTGTAGAGAAGAAGCTTCACACACTCTATACTAGAGTCCACCAAGCATCCATTAGGATCAAAACTTATATGATGGATGAGAAATTGTTCTATTAAAAGAGGTAACTACAAAGAGGATTGTGAGTAGACATAGTAGTTAGTTCAAAGTTTCAAAGCAGGTCGTAGAAATGAAATTGTGGAGCAGAAGTGGAAGAGATTGCTAGTTTAAGTGGTGAATAAGTGAATGATGAGAGAGAGGGCTGAAATGTTTGCCCTTGTGAAGCAGAAAATGTTGAGAGGGGAGCATCAGCTACTCCTAGGGTTCCATGTTTAGAATGTTGAGGAGAAGAAGGAAGCATCTAGGTCATGATCGACCTGATCGGGAATTACAGTGTTTAGCATCGTGAATGGTCGACATGTAGAGTGCATCATCAGGGAACCATGTGGTGTTGCAGAGTGGGGAGATGGTGACGTTGCAAAAGATCAATGTCAATGGGAATCACTAAAACAACAAAGCATCGAGTCTAGCAACATCGGCCTCGTTTTTTTTTTCATCACAACCTTCTACATCCTCCTCTTTCAAGGTCTGACCATCATAGCATGAGCCCTTGCTTGTAGTTTCACTTAGGGCGGAAGAAAGTATTTTATCAGTTTCTTTACACTTATGCTTCGATCCTAATAGTTATCTCTTTCTAATAGATTTTGTAATCAAGAGGCATTCACAAGAGTGTTGACAATGACGATAGTCTGTCATTTGGCCCAACCACTAGGCCAGCAAACTGGGACAAATAGTTTTCTTTTTTTTTTTTTAAATATAAAGGAAGTTCGGCATTAGCCTACTCTCTCGGACTTGAATTAAATAAAGTAAAGTACAAAAGAAGGGGATTTCTTATAGGCTATTCCCATTGTGCCATTTGATTCTACTTACCACATATAAAACAAGTTTTACCTTGATGGGGGTTGTTCTTCCCTTTGCCATTCTTTTTCTTCCTTGAAGATGATCCCTTGCTATCTCCTTCTGAATCTAATTCTTCTTCCTTGTACTACTTACACTTTCTTTTCCCCCCTTTCCTATTCTCTCCAGTCTTGCCTTTGCCTTTTCTAGCATATCGAGAGGGGTTTCCACTTATCTTCCCCTCTTAGCCCATCGAGAGTAACTTGCATAAGATCTTTGAAAATCTCCCTTCATTGCCTCAATCAAGGTTCAAAAGTCTAAGTTAGTCCACGATGAAAGAACCCAATTATGGATGCTCTTTCTTGTAGCTCTTGGACCACTATTCATTCTAGAATTGATTTCTCACAGAATATGCAGAGTCTAGACTTGCTCTTCAAGCCAAATTAGGAGACCATAATAGTCTTCTAATAAACCAAAGATGACAAGAAATGTATCCAAATTCCCTAAATGATAGGGATCTCTTTTCCTAGAATGAAGGCTTTATCACACCTAAGTTAGATAGGTGATTGATTTGAGGAATATGAGCGGATTCAAATTCAAATTTGAGGCATGAGTATTTGTGCTTGTTCCTTGCTTTATAATGCTCCAAGTGTCATCCATTCAAGGCTTCATATGCTCCTATTGCTCGAGCTTAATTTTCAACACAATACTTATCAAGCCATCAAGGTACCTTTCCTTAGTCAAGGAACCCTCTTTCCAGATTCCCTACTTATTGAAAGGAGTTAAATGATTCAACTCTCCTATGATTTTAGTTCCAATTCCTTAAAGATATCACTCTTTGGGCATCATATCCTAGAACCTTTTATGAGCTTAGTGAACATTCTTGATTCACTTGTTCTCATCCTCAAAAAACTCAACAAATGATGATTTTATAGATCATTCTATCAGTTTAATTAGAAAACTCCCTAAATTCTTTATTCTCAGTTTTTCCACATGTACTACACAATCTAAAGTTGGCTATGCATCCTATTGAAAAGAATGCATCTCTTGAGGAGGATATGCATCATTAAAATCTATTTACCCTCTTGTAAATACAAGAAAACTTATTGAATTGGTTTGAGGTTCATCTTTACACCTCTTAATGAACCTAAGGTCTTACTCTAAGTGGTCTTATCTTTAAGGCTTATCCCAATGTTTTCTATTGGATATGGAGTCTCCTCTTGAGTATCTATTAGAGAGAATTCTCAATGGGAGTGAGTTCCCACTATTCCATATTAGTGAGTGATTTATCTAGTCCATATAAGTACAAACTTTATCTTTACATATTGTTTTTGCTCTTAATGCTCTCTGATCATTTTGTATTATCCAAAATTCCATCTTGTATTTCGTTCACATTATGAGAGCAAACACTAATGTGTCTAATTCCATGCCAATCAAAGATTTCTTTGATTGTTAGTTCATCTTTCCTTAGAATGATTTATCAAACCATAAAAGGTTTTGGTTATTTTGGCCTTTCTAGGTCATTTTGCTTTTCTTGATTCCATTACCAAAGCTAATTTCAGATAAGAACAATTCCTTGCTACTTTAGAACCCTTTTTCATCGTAAGTAGTTACCCATTGGATTTTCTTGGGATCTTTAACTCATACCTTCATGAGTTTTCATCTTTCATAAGTCTTTAACATCCTATTGATGTTCTCATAAACTTTTCTAGGGATCAACAACTATATGTCATCCCTTTGACTTAAGCAAGTTATCATTCTTACTTTCCAAATCCATCTTAGCCATTCTCAAGTACCTTAGTATGGATATGGTTCAAGTCTTTAACTAGTAGTATCTTTTGATTTACTTCATGCATTCCATCCATGCATGTCCACTTCCTACTTTGTATTTTAATGTCTCAATCTTAAACACAAGGCACTTGATGTCAAACATGCTCCTTAACTGTCATAGAAGAGGCAAGGAATGTATCTATTGTTTTGAAGGATTCTATCAATGATACGTTTCTTCCCCCTTTATAATTTTTCCTTCTCAAAAATTGTAACCTTCTAAGAAATTGATGCTCATTCATTTTCCTAAGTATAAACCAAATTTGTCTGTTACTTACACTCAATCCTCTTTTCTTCCAAACTAACTGAGCAAGTCATAAAAAATCATCTAGTTCGAGCTTACATTGATGTTTTTTTAACGGATTTTAAGGTACTACTTTGCTATTGATGTACTACACAAAGAAGAAGGATATATATTTGATGAAAATGAAGCATGTTCTACATCTTTTAAATATGTTTGGCTTGTTTGATTGCAAGCCCATTTCAAATCCATTGGAATTTAATATTATAGTAAGGTGTCACGAGAGTAAAGAACTATGGGATGTGACCAGGTCTAGGGAAATTATTGGTTCTCTCTTGTATGCTACTATAAGAGGAACACATATTGCACATGTACTTAGAGTGTTAATCTCATTTTTTGAAGGAACCTAGTTTTCCTCATCTTCCTCATCTTTCCCGATCTCTTTGCGCTTATTTTTGAATATTCATGATGATTCAAGGATCATTCAAAAGCTCCAAACTTATGTGCTTGAACATCAATACTAGAAGACTATACTAAGTCCTTAAAAGATGACTATACTAAGTCCTTAAAAGTTAGCTCAAGAAATGTAGGTACTTAAAGACTCATAGGAAGAGATCACAATACCAAAAAGGACAATGACATCAAGGAAGACCATATACAAGTAGCTAGAACTTAAATGTAATGAAAAGGCATGACTTAGGAAGAACATGAAGAGATGATGCAAGATTTTTTTTGGTGGTAGATTGATTACCCTTACTTCAACATTGATGATAGATCAACCAAAAACAAGCACAAGACCTATAGAAATCTTCCAAAAAAAAAGCAAGAGAAATATAAAGAGTAATTTTGATGCAAATCCCAAAGGCATCCAAGTTCACTCAAGTAGACTAAGACACATGGATGGCCTACCACTACTAGACTCTAGAGAATGGAGATGCTTGGTGAGATGTGCTTGAACATGCATATGCCAATCTGAGCTACTTCAACTTTCCACCCTCAAGGATAGATCTATGTGAGAGATGGTTGGGAGGTGAAGCGCACCTCTTTCTAATGGTATGTCAAATCTTGTAACACAAGTATTAGAGCGATCATTCATCCTCAACATTCATCAAGGAGATCCATGGCATTTACTCTTCATTTAACTTTTCTTTGCAAAAGAATGGAGAGTCTCCGAACCCCCTCAAGATCCACGGCCCCAAAGGGTAAGATATGCATGTGTGAATGGAGATAGGAGAGATATTGTATGGTTGGGTGCTATATGGGAGCATGTGGAGAGGGAGGTGGGAACTGTCCCTTAGATTCTTTCACACGGTCTCTCACATGGGTGCCACATGGCACCCATATGAGGAGCCATGTGGATGCTCCATCACATGGGGAGAGAGAGAGAGAGAGAGAGGGAGAGAGAGAGAGAAGTATTGTAAGGGTATGCACGTGGTTGGGAGGAGCATTCGAAGGAAACCTCTATGCATAGCAATCAAAAGAGATAGCCGAAAAGATCATTATCTTGCTCATGTGCTAAGTTTGTCGCATTCTCTGTCAAAAAGAGGAAATCGTTGGGAGGCTAACAATTGGTATCAAAGCAACAAGTATACATGAGTGTTGAAGCTCAATTTACACATAGGTACCATTGCCAGCATCGACAAAGATGTCCCACCCATAGACCACATAGGAGGCACCTCTAGCACTATCTCCCTCACATGAGGCCTGGTCTCTAATGCCTTCCAAATGTGCTTTCCCCTATCTATGGGATAATGAGGGCTTCATTGAGAGACTCCGTGAGTTGCAACTATAGAAGCCATTACTTGCCACCAAAAATAGAGGTAAAAACAAGGTTTTTCATTTCTCCTTCTTCAATTTGGAGAGGATTCTGAGAGCTTTTTTGGGAGAATCTTGAGGATCCAAGCATACATACATGTATTGTGGCTGTGGACATGGCTTTAGGGCAAATAATTCACATAAAAAATCTTGGAATTGATCGACGAATGAGTTTGGGCAAAACCTCTTCTCTCTTTTGAACATGCAAAGGGAATACGTCATGCAATGAATTTCTAGAAAGGTTAAAGAATACATGATGAAGTTGAAACATGATGAATAGAAAGGTGAAAGAATACATGATGAATAGAAAGGTTGAATTTCTACAAAGGTTAAAGAATTTTGTGTCTTTGAAAAGAATGCATGCTACAATTCTACTTGATGGTCATCAGAATGATCATTCACACACTTCATTCATCGGAATGCTACAATTAAACACTTCATTCATGCATTCATGCATCGGAATGCTACAATTCTACAATTCTACTTGGACACTTCATTCATCGGAATGATCATTCAATGAACATAGATGAACAAAATTCAAACACTTTGTGCTAGTGCCTGTAGCACCATGGGCAGTTACTCGTGTGTCTCATCACCCATGAGTAATTATATTAATATGTTGCTTTGAAGGAGTCACATCCCTGTTTACATTGTTGCAATTATTCTTTGAGATAATATAATTATACAAAAAATATTAATCCTTTGGCCCTAACATTAGCATGCCTAGAGGACCCGAACCTTACAAACAAGAAGTGGGAGAATCATTATCTTCATCTTTAGAGGGAGCAAGATCATCCTCGATAAGAGCCTTTAAAAGAATCACACTGTGGAGGTGCATCTACGAGGTTTGAACCCTTGGAATTACCTTCATGAGGCTTCTTTTGCTTTGAGAACTCCATTTCCTTCCTTCATCTTTTCTTTTCTTCACTTTTGGTAGACCAATGGTTGATCATCTTCCTGGTTGAAAACTCCATTTAAAGCTTTGAATACTTCATCTTCATGTGTTGGTTAGAGTGCATGGCCACACTCACTACCACAACACGCTTCATCAAACGTAGTCCGAAGATGCTTTTGAGTTGTCTTTAACAAGGACCTAAATGTGTTCTAATGGAGTAAGATAGTGTCTGGTGGTGCCTGCAAACTTGCAACCATACCATCATACAATAGTGCCTTGGCTTGTGCCTCAATAAGTTATTGGCCGATTTCTTCCTTAACATAGAATTTATGGTCATTAGCTTCCTACATATTGTGGACTCTGTATAGCGCCGCCTCCCATTCACGATTAGTATGTTCAAAAAAACTTTAAAATATAAAGTCTATCTCTTTTCCTGCTTGTACAACTATGACAAATTGTCACATGCAGTGAATCTATTAGACATGTCAGTTTCCAATTCATGATTGCATCCATGTAAGTGATGTATCTGTGCCGACATGAATTGATTTCGTTACATAAAATGATAAGCTTTGATGGCAATAATTTTTTGTGCATGGAGAAGGAATGAGCCAATATCTACAAGGTCATGAAGGTTAAAGTCTTCATTGACCCCAAGATCTAAGATGTCTCATTCAGCTCAAGCAATGTAGGGTACCAACCCATAGTCAATCTTGGAGGAGTGGCCCAAGGATGGGTAGAAGGAGATAGGTGAGGGGACGTAGGTGTCCAACTACGGATTGGAGGACATTGAGGAGGAGCAGGAGGAGCAAGTGGAGACACCGAAGGAGAATACATGTGAGAGAGAGAGAGAGGAGAAGGGGGGTCACCAGATTGAGTAGGCTGCAAATGCACAGTAGCTACAAGAGCAAGACGGTGAACAAAAGAGGTAGTTGTAGATTGATGGGAGGAAGAATCCACAAGGCTTGGCTCCCGAAGGTGCTTGTGGGCATGAAAAAAAAGAACACCCAAACTTTCATATCCTTTGTCTGAAGTTAGAGGGACATGTTGAAAAGGAGGAGGAAGCAGAGGGGCCAAGATCGAAGTGAGCGGGACAAAGGGAACGCAATGGTGAATAGGAAATTCTCCTGGGAAGAGTATGGTGAAGATATAAGGGAGGCACGAATAGGTGGAGACATTATTCTACAACTTTCAAACAATGGATTGGAATTCCTGATGTATTTTTTGAAATAGAAGTGTCATCCAATCGATATGAAGTGTGGGAGCATGGGACAAGTAGGAACAAAACAATAGAGAAATCCCATAGGGCTTATGCTGAAGGTTGAGTTCAACAAGGGAATGTAGAATGGAGCATTTAGGCATAATCTGGGCCTCTTTTAGTTTTATTTAGTTGCAACAGAAGTGGATTTCTAGTGACAATACCTAGTTCAGGGGGTAGGAAATCCCTTCCCCTCCCGAAAATTATTTACCTTTAAATATAAATTGATTTGACCCATAATTGAGATACATCATTATTTCTTTCTCTCATCAAAATTGTTGTAATACTACCGACATTGAAATGAGTTGTAATACTACCGACATTGAAATCAATCTTTCATTTTGACCCATAATTGAGATACATCAATTTGATTTTAATTGGAGAAATATGGACCCATCATTGAGATACATCACTATTTCTTTCTCTCATCACCCAAATATGCACTTTGCTCAAGGTGCAATGTCCTACAAAGGATGTTGACATCCTTTTCATGATGCACAAGAGGAACGAGATTCGTCATCTCACCACATCATTTACTCATCCAAATTAGGCCTTAAACACTTAAGGCACATTGGTAGCTCCAAACTCATATGGTTATGACGTTGGGGTCCCGTTAACCTTAAGGAGGTGGTTGCAAACCACAAGGTTACATAAAGAATGCCAATGTTTCCACTTCTCTACAGGAAAGTGAGAAGAACAAAAGTTTGAAGTTCCAAGCATGTAGTCTACAATGGTGTTTATGGTGAGAGAGAGAGAGAGAGAGATGATTCTTGTTCCACGCTTCTACTTCTTACCTCTTCATAATCTTGAAGGAGTGAGAGGTTGAGTATGCTCCCCCCGTCTTGGTTTAGCTTCAATTGACTTTCATTTGGTACAATCTTGATCTCTAATGTGTAGATTTTAAATGATGAAGTATTTGAATAATTTGATTGTTTGAAAAATTCTTTAAAATTATAAAATCATTTGCTAATTTTCCCAATTTATCCACCATTTGATCAAGTTATGAATAATTTAAATTCGAATTTTTACTCTTTTGGATTTTCTTAATAGCCCTTGGAAACAGAGAGAGAGAGAGAAGGAGAGAGAGGGAGACGAGGATGCAAAGATTTTTCTGTTTTATTACACACACACACACACACACACACACATATATATATATATATATATATATATATATATATAGTTATTTTCGATTGTACATGCAAGGTGAGTGTTGTTGTTCTATTGCTTTTGTTGTTGCTTTTTCTTGCTCTTTGTGCATCTCACATAGATCCATGCATAAGTAGTGCAATGGATTTTAAAAACTGATAAATATAGCTTTTAGTATCTTATTTAAGTGAATTTTGAGTTGTTTTTAGGATTTTTGGAACTTTTGAGCACATCGAAGCTCTATAGATCCCCTAATTTCTTCGAGATTGTTAGATATTAAACTTATGCACTATTTCTAAAGGGCTTTTCAATTCGAATTGAGTGCCAAGTAAAAGATGCAAAGGGATGAAAAGAATGAGGGAGAGGAGATCTTCAAGCTTAATACAAATATAAAAGACTCTATTGGACCCAAGTTCATATGATCAAGGATTTTCCCTTGGGAAAAAACCCCATCAAGGCAAGGAGCAAGAGATGACATGTGTTGCATTGACAACCCCTTTTCAAGAATTACTAGAAAATCACTTTTTGGAGTTCCCTACACTACATAGGGTTGAACCATTTGTGGAGGTTGAAAACATCCCTTGCATGAATGCACCAAGAAGTGTGCTCATGGACAACAACAAGGATTATCCTAGTTGAAAGAACAAAAAAGGCCTTACAACTAATGAATTTGGATTTCATTGTCTCTAAAAGAGGCAATCAATTCGGGCAAAGAAAGTGTTAGGAGTTTTTCATAGTTGCTTTTGCGCAGTTGGGTCTTAGCTAATTTTAGCTCTCCATAACATTCATATAAGCTTCATCAACTTGTATAATTGTCTGCAACTCAGAACGTCGGCTTGTCTGTCACTCACAACGTGGCTTGTCACTCAGAACGTCGGCTTGTCTGCCTACTCAGAACGTCGGCTTGTCTACTCAGAACCTCGGCGAGCGAGCGAGCGAGAGAGAGAGAGAGAGAGAGAGAGAGAGAGAGAGAGAGAGAGAGAGAGAGAGAGAGAGAGAGAGAGAGAGAGAGAGAGAGAGAGAGAGAGAGAGAGAGAGAGAGAGAGAGAGAGAGAGAGAGAGGTATGTGTTGTGTCTGCGGTGTGTGTGCGAGAGAGAGAGAGAGAGAGAGAGAGAGAGAGAGAGAGAGAGAGAGAGAGAGAGAGAGAGAGAGAGAGAGAGAGAGAGAGAGAGAGAGAGAGAGAGAGAGAGAGAGAGAGAGAGAGAGAGAGAGAGAGAGAGAGAGAGAGAGAGAGAGAGAGAGAGAGAGAGAGAGGTATGTGTTGTGTCTGCGGTGTGTGTGCGAGAGAGAGAGAGAGAGAGAGAGAGAGAGAGAGAGAGAGAGAGAGAGAGAGAGAGAGAGAGAGAGAGAGAGAGAGAGAGAGAGAGAGAGAGAGAGAGAGGATTCTTGTTCCACGCTTCTACTTCTTGCCTCTTCATAATCTTGAAGGAGTGAGAGGTTGAGTATGCTCCCCCCTTCTTGGTTTAGCTTCAATTGACTTTCATTTGGTACAATCTTGATCTCTAATGTGTAGATTTTAAATGATGAAGTATTTGAATAATTTGATTGTGTAGATGTTTGAAAAATTCTTTAAAATTATAAAAATCATTTGCTAATTTGCCCAATTTATCCACCATTTGATCAAGGCATAGGCATAGGCATAACATAATGTATCGTATTTATAACCTTGCATACACAACCCATTTTAATAGTTTGATGTCTTACCATATTAGATTTGGTGGGTACCAATCCTGCTGACCATGAGTGAAAAAAATGGTGTAAACATTAATTATGTTAAAAGATGGTCCATACTAACGTATGTATGCACCATTCGTGTGACCTTGTGTATACCACCCCTTTTACTAGTACGATGTCTACCACACTAGAACTAGATGGGACTAATCATAGATACGTTTCTAGAACATTCAATATTTTCTAATCCTATTGCACAAGATAGGATAGGCACCCATATTGGTGTATGCTTTGTCTCATTGGACATGTTTATCCTTTGAGAGATGTTGGTATGAGTTTCTTTTGTTCTCTTTGTCTTAGGGATTTCACTGTTTTATCATCTCTAGATGCCTCTTTTTGCTTTGAGGGAAACTTGTTTTCCTCACCTAATGGATCTTTGTGGAAATAGAACTTTCAGATAGCTATCACCGAGTGAAAATAGATTGCTAATAATGGACGAGTCTAAGAAGTGTTCAATCCTTAATATAAATCTCACTTGGTTAATCTGCTACATAGGAGTTCAGTCAAATGTAATCCTTGATTGTTGAGATTCTCATGTAGAAGTTCAATCAAATGTAGCTTGATTATTGAGATTCCCAAGTCTATCTTCTACAATTAGGTGTTCAAATAACCTGCCTATTTTGTATTCATCAAAGCAATGCCAACAACTGGGAAGTGAGTGCGCGTATCCGGAATAGAACACGGCTAAAACAGATGGTTTCTCTGTATTTTTGCTTATAAGTAAAACTTTCATTGATCCAGTAATCATCTTCAAACACTCATACATTTGATATAACCTCTCAACATGTGACTGCAGGTAGTCTGAGAGACTCATCCACTCTACGTACTGATGTTCGTGCTCTTTTCTATGTACCCTCCCTTATGATAGAGCCTGTTGAATCCATAGTTGCACATCATTGTTATCATCACTGTCAACATGATTATCATTAACGATGACAAGAGTGACAAAACATTATCATATTCTTATTGAGTGAAAGAAAACTTGCCCTACAGTGCCTGCTGGCCGTGTTGATATATGTGTATCCATATCAAGGTTAGCCTTAGAAATCAGAAACCTTGGCAGCCATATTATCGTCCAAAAGGATGTTGCTGGGTTTAACATCTCTGTGTATGATAGGAGGCTCCTGCATAAATGCAATCAGTTTATGCTTCAATACAAAATCCATAGATGAAATAAACTATTCATTGGAAAGAACACAATACAAAATACATCTTACAGCAAAAGAATGGAGATAATCCAGTCCCTGAGCAACAATAAGTGCAATTCCTAGCCTTCGATACCAGTTTAACAACACTGCTTCTTTTTCTATGTGAGGTAACAGCAAGTAAAATACATTAGTAACACAGTCTACTTCTAATCTCGGATTGTTTTTCCACTCCCAAACATTTTTACACTTACCAAATAGGTGCCGATGCAAGTTCCCATTTACCATGTACTCATAGACTAGGATCTGATTCCCAACATGATTACCACAAGTTAAAACAAGATATAGCTTTCCTACTAAGTACAGAGCATCAGGGAAAAAGTAGATCCATATTTTTAACAAGAATATTCTGTGGCAGTGCAGTATACACATCAGCAAATAGCTACAAGATAATCCTGTGAGTGACATATGAAGAGTTGGAATGCCTTTGTTTCAAAACAACCCATATGGCATACTCCATGTATCCTCATGAATTTCAGCTTGACAACAAGAAGATATGGATTGATCAAATTCACACATTTCATGCAAAATGACTTTCTATAAAGGAATTTCTCCACCTCACTACAGAGCCTTGTCATTGGTTGGGATATGTGGATACATTTATCTCATTGCTTTCAGTATGAGATTGAACAGATACAGGGATCATCACAGCAGGCTGATCTTGAAACTAGCTGATATCAGGATATGTTATCATATAGAATCTAATGATTCCATTTCATATGTCATTCCCCAGCATAGTGTGATATACATTATCATGTTCATGCATATTCAGAGAGGGATTTGTGCCATCCTCCAAGGTTGTGAGATAGAAGGATCAAAAGTGTTTGGGTTTATTTCTCCAAAAGCAATGGAGACATAGAAAGAATTTGATCAAGAGGCTAGAGAGACGTGGTCAGAGACAAGTTCCTCATTAATTTAAGCCATCCATCAGTGAACACACGAGCGGACAGCCATAGGGGGAGAGATGCCACTCATAAAGCATACTGCACAATCATGTGACTCATCTAGAATGATTAAGACACCCTTGATTATGCCACCAGTAAAGTGCCCCTTC
>CM035439.1:81240022-81242522 GCA_020310875.1 Ceratopteris richardii
GAGCATGGAACACAGGGTTCCTCGCAACTGCCAATGCGCTCTGACTGTCAGTGAAGATGGTGGTGGTAGAAGACTGGCCAACACCCAAATCAGCCATAAGGCGTCTGAGCCACACACACTCAACAGTCGCTGTGAAAGCTGCCCTATACTCAGCCTCACAACTGGAAGTGGCCACAGTAGGCTGCTTCTTGCTCAACCAAGATATACATGAGCTACCAAGCATGAAGCAAAAACCACTGGTGGACACACGAGTGTCATAGCAACCAGCCCAATCTGAGTCAGAAAAAGCATGCAAATCTGGCGGTAGTGATCCCCCCTTGGGATAAAACAACCCAAGTAGCCGAGTACCACTCAAGTAGTGAAAGATGCGCTTAACCGCTTTCCAATGCGTGACTCCTGGGCAATGCATAAACCTGCTCATCTGTGAGACAGCAAACTGAATATCTGGCCGAGTAATGCATAAGTAAATCAAGCATCCAACAGCCTGCTGATAGAGAACAGCATCAAATGCATCTCCAGCATCATGAAGACTCAATCGTAAACCTGTCTCCATAGGAGTGGCAATAGGCTTACAGTCTTCAAGGCCAAAACGCTGCAATAATGTGTCAATATATTTCGTTTGACACAAAGCCATTCCACCATCAACTTGCATAAATTGAATGCCCAAATAGTGATGCAAATGCCCCAAATCAGACATCTCAAATGAGGCATGCAAATCAGCCTTGAAATCAGCAATATGCTTCTCAAGAGGAACAGTGAGCAGCATGTCGTCTACATAGACAACAATGATCAAAAGCACATCATTAGCACGCTTAACATATAAGATGCTTTCAGTTGGACTGTTCTCAAAACCATGTGCAATCAGATAGGCATGTATTTTCTCATACCAAGCACATGGTGCTTGCTTTAAACCATATAACGCCTTCTTTAACCTGCACACCTGGTTTTCATGCCCTTTCTGCACAAAGCCACGGGGCTGAAAAACATACACTTCTTCATGCAAGTCACCATTCAGAAATGCTGTTTTAATGTCCAACTGATGTACATTCCAACCATGATGGGCTACAAGTGCACAAATGCTCCGAACAGTAGTCATACGGCATGTAGGTGCAAAGGTCTCATCAAAATCAATGCCTCTTTCCTGCGCATAACCCTTTGCAACAAGCCTAGCCTTAAACCTGTCAACTGTACCATCAGGTTTACGCTTCAGCTTGTATACCCACTTAGTGCCAATGGCCTTCTTGCCAGGAGGCAAGTCACATAAAGACCATGTACCATTCTTCATTATAGCATCATATTCAGATTGCATAGCAGCCATCCAATTTTCTGAATTTTGTGCTTCATCAAAAGAAACATGCTCATTCTCATCACAGAGACTAGATGCAGCCATAGCATAGCAATCTGATGCAAAGGAGGTACTATGAGAGCCTGAACGAGTACGATATGACAAAGGTGCATCTAATTTGCTGTCACGCAAAGTTTGCACGAGCCATTTTGGCATAGTTTTTGCCTCTTCAATATCAGCTCTCTCATCAACAAGTGCATCATGTAAATCTGCATCAAAAATGGCATGATCTGCATCATCATATGAAACCTGCAAAGGCTGAGAAGTTGCCTCATTAGGACCAGCGCTAGCCTGTCCACCTGTAAAAAGAGGCATCAAAGTATCATACATGTCTTTGGAGCTAACAGATGTCTCCTTAGTACATGAAAGCAATGGTTGAATAGCATCTTCCACAAAGACAACATCACGGCTGTGTTAGCGTTTAGTCTGTGGATGATACAGACGATAGCCTTTACTTTCAGAACTGTACCCAACAAAAATACATTTTACTGCCTTATCATCCAATTTTCTGCGATGTTGTTCAGGCACTAATGCATATGCCAAACAACCAAAAACACGTAGATGAGCAACAGATGGCTTGCGGTCATGCCAAGCCTCATATGGAGTGATAGACTGCAACGCTTTCGTGGGACACCTGTTCAGTACATATGCTGCACACATGACAGCCTCAAGCCAGAAACTATGTGGTAAAGCCTGACTTTTGACCATGCACCTCGCCATCTCCATGAGTGACCTGTTCTTTCGTTCAGCAACTCCATTCTGTTGAGGTGTATACGGCACTGTACACTGGTGTTTTATCCCACGTTCAGCCAGAAATGCATTAAAATCTGAAGACATATATTCCCCCCCTCGATCAGAACGGAGGGTGCCCATTTTACATGCTGAATAATTTTCAGCCAAAACCAAAAACTGTTTGAAGCACATGAACACTTCGGACTTTGCTTTGAGTGGATATACCCATGCATGCCTGGAAAAATCATCAATGAAAGTCACGAAGTAAAGGTAATTTCCAAAAGAGGGTGTCTGCATAGGACCACAGACATCACTATGTACAGGCTGCAATTTCTGCATAGCCCGAACTGAACCATCTTTTGGAAAGGAAGAACGCTGCATTTTGCCCAAAATACAGCCTTCACAAACATGTTTTCCAGGTGC
>CM035439.1:81252522-81405022 GCA_020310875.1 Ceratopteris richardii
TTGAGCATTTTTGCTTTTCCAGTCATACCAAGTTTTCAGCCATACCAGCTTTAAGTTCTAGCATTTTCAGCTTTTTATGCCTTAGGAAGAGGGTCGAGCTTGGCATGATATGAGCCTCAGCTTTTCCAACCATATCAAGTTTAGGATTGTTGTGTCTTATGTGCAAAAGAACAAAGAGGCTCAAACTTAAGTTTGAGCCTCTTTGCTTTTCCAGTCATACCAAGTTTTCAGCCATACCAGCTTTAAGTTCTAGCATTTTCAGCTTTTTATGCCTTAAGAAGAGCGTGTTAGCTTTTCAAGCCATATCAGACGTAGGATTGTTGGGTCACATGTTGTGTCTTATTTCATCATTGGAGCCTTTGGATATTTCATCATTATATCAAGTCTCAGTCTGTGGATGTTACACTTGAACTTAAGATCAAGTCTCTTATCTTTTTCAGCAAAACGAATAGTATTTTTAACTCAAATATATTTTCAGATTTAAACACAAGGGGAACGAACTTAAGAGGCTCGAACTTCGTAAATTTGATTTTAATCTATAATCTAAAGTATAATAATTAGAGAGAATAGTATTGATAATAAATTTGATGACTATGAATGAGAAATTTGATGTTATTATATTGATATTGTTTGTTATTATGTTGATGTGATTTAAAAAAAAGTTTTTTGTTTGATTTTCAAGAGCAATGGAAAACACAAATGAATTTCAAAGCAATGTGATCGATAATGTATTTTCATTGGAAAATTTATCAAACAAGTGGGATGAAGGTTCCTTCAAATAGGATTAAGGTTCAGAAATCTTTTGATTTGACACATAAAGAAGACATGAAATGGTTTGCTGATACTTATGATCATGAAGGAAACTTCAAAGCAGATGTACATTTATTTATGAGAGATGCAGGATCTACATATGGTGATATGGGCAATATTGTTCATGTTAAAGAAGATGTAAATGCACAAGGCACACCGTGTTTTACGTGTAAAGTGCTTCCAGATGGTGAGAATATTAATGCAATAAGTTCTGCTTATCATGGGAGACTTTTTGTTTGGATGATATGAAAGATAGTATCTCAAAATCTGATCGATCATTAGGTTCAATTGGATTGATCGAATCAATAGATGACTTAGTGATAATTATAAAAGAAGCCAAAAGATTAACACAGAAGTCAAAATCTTTGAAGAGAAGCTCAGATGTATTTGAGAGATCTAAGAAATGAAAGTTGAAAGGTTCTTCAAATAAAGATTTAGGATCATCTTCAAAGTCTGTACAAAACGATGAAGATGTATCAATCCGATATTTAGATAATAGGAGTGAAGAAACAGAAGATACGGTAGTGCAGCCACAAGAAAATAAAATGATGGATTTACTACTTCAAAAACAAGAATACTATGCTTTCGGTTCTGATGCAGTATTTAATGTTGATGTAAAAAGATGTTTTCCAGCACCATCGAATTACGTATATCGAAAATTAAACAGAGATTGGGTGCGTACATTAATGAATGATTTTGTCTTGGCTCCGAAAGAGAATGAAGTTCTTGCAGTTGTCATGCCTATTGATCCAAGTGTCAGAATACCTCTAAAAACTTTACCTCATGATGATATTGATAAAGTTGAGTATTGGATAATATCTGGACAGCATTCAATTAGTGCAGCGAAAACTTTACAAACTGTTAATTCTCCGATGGTGACATTAGAGTTACGACAACAATTTAGATATAGAAAAGCAAAAATTATAGTAAATTGTCCTCCAAAAATTTCAAGGGAGATATCTAAAGAGGCTAATTTGATGGTGGCAAAGTCATTACAGAAGGAACCATTTGTTGATCAACTTTTACAAGCTAGATCTCAATGGAAAGCCAATGGATGTCCATCCAAACCTCCTCCAGGTGTTAATCAGAGTAAAAGAGAATTTATATCATGGCAGGTATGTTTATATTCTTTGTATTTTTTATGTTTTAGTTATTATATATTATTATTTTTTAAAACTTGTATTTATTTAAACTATATGTTCTTTTTTGCAGAATTTTGTAGAGACTACAGAGCAAACTTTACAAAAAGGATTTATAAAGAATGATTTACATCTTCTTTTATGTAATGATGAGGAATGGAAGAATTGGATATCAATAATGCGTTTATATAGTCAAGGGGCACTACTTAATACAAAGGGTGAAGTGCCAAATATCAAAAGAGATTCAACAAAAGATGTTATATCGACATCTGCAAAGATGGTAGCAATGAAAGGTGGTCAATTGAAGCAGGCACCAGGGACAGTTATATTAGGTCCGACATTATTCAGATGTATTGCAGGTTTAGAAAATAAAGAAATTTTAGAAATTCAAAAGGCAATTTTAGAGAAGAAAATTTTGTTAAAAAAGGCAAAATCATTGAAGCACATGGTTGACATGGAAAAAATGGCATGGAGATTAATGACAGATCGTGTCTTGAAAAATGCTATAATTGCATTTGTGATGATGGTATTGGAAAGCTTATTGGCCATTTCGAGGATGAGACGAGTACTGTACATGAGCAAAGCTCTTTTCAAACACCAAATAAGCTATCTAATGTTATGGAGAAACAACATGCTAGGCCTTTTTGGATTTTACCAGTTATATTGTCTAATATTATGATTATTTTATTCAATTTATAACTCATTTATTGAAGATATATCAATAAGTTATCTTAACACATTCTTTTTAGTTATTGTGTATTTATTATCCTCATTGTTTGATATATGCAGAGAATATCTATCATCCACTTCATATAAGGAACAATTTTCTCTTTCTCGATCTAAATGCCCTTTTGTTAAGCAAAGATATAAGATGGAACAGATCAGAGAAAGATTATGTCAAAAATCATTCAAATATTGATGACCAAAGAATATTTATAAGTCGGAGATGTTTTGAATTTTTAGATTCTATTCTTCAACACTTTCATGTTGGTGTTTGGTCATCCACATTTAAAAATAATATTTTGAACAATGTGATATTCATTGAGAAACATACAAAAAAAAGATATTCTTTTTTTATGGTGAGGAGTCAAGAAGATTATTATATGGATCACATTGAAGAAATATATAAACCAGATCAACTTATCATTAATGATAGTTTCTTCAAAGGTTCTATCCCAATAGAAAATTGCATCGACATTACCCCTTATCAAGCAAGACATGATCATTCAGTATCGAGTGATCTTCTACCCTATGTTTTGAGCTTCATCCAAAGAGATGATATTTTGCTCAATCGAATCAGACAACCACATATCATCAAAGAACATCTTATATTTCCTATGTTTCAACTTGCAATGGAGAATTCATCATCTATGTTAAACCATGATATCTTGAGTGAACCAAATGATCATTCAAATGATCATTTAGATAACTTGAGAGTATCTTCTTTTGATGACTATGAAGTACATAATAATAGTGAGAAAAAGCTAGATGTTCCATTGATTTGCAACAAAATTGAAAAGGAACATACAACAATAGCATCGACAAAGCTAGAGGTTCCATTGAATTGCAAGGAAATCGAAAAGGGAGATCTAGCAACAGTGGTTTCAACATTTGGTGTTCCACTTTTAAATAAAGAGCAGCTAAAATTGTTACAAATGTGCTACAAAAATAAAAGCATGAGAGAAAATCATGCAATAGTGTATGCTACAAGGTTGGGCTATCGACAAAGTCGTTTCATAAGTGGAGTTGCAGCAAAAGCATACATAAAAAGGTTACAAAAGGCATACCTTAATTTAATAGGTAAAGAAATTCTTCATACAATATTTATGTTTCTTTTAATATCTACAGTCAAATATTTATAAAACTTCTCTTTTGCAGGATAAAGAAAAACGTTGACGCCAAGGTGGATGATTAAATTTATCTCAAGATCTTTTGATTGGTTTGAAGATAACCCATCTTTTAAATGTTAGTTTCCTTGTTTCATGAAAGATTGTTTTTCTTAATTAAAGATATCTTTAATTACTGTAATTATTATGAAGTAATATAGAATGTAAAACAATTTAGTTGATTTTTATATAAATCTAATTAACTTCAAATTTTTTTGCAGAACAAAATGCTGATTTGCATATAAACTACAAAGAAAACAAAAGGTTGGCATTGATGTCTTGCTGGTCTTCACACATATATGAATCTTCATCAAGAAAGCAAGGATTTTCTTCATTCCCAAGAGATGAAAGAAGGGTATTGATACTGGAAATGAATGGCATTTTGCTCAAGACAATTGATAAGGAAAGGGGTGATCTATTACTTGAATCTTTGCAAAACCATATGAATTTTATTGAAGAGAACACAAGAATTGCACATTACGTTCGCAAGGATGCATTATATTTCTTGGATTTTTGTATGGATCTTTTTGAAGTGTGGATTAGGACCACAAAAAGACTGTCGATAGCTCAAAGAACACTTGCACTATGTTTTCCAAAACACCATCAAAGATTTCATATTATAGCAGGTCACGGTGCATGCCAAAAAACTGATATCTGTATCGGATATAAGTTTGTGCATCATAAAAACTTGGATACAATTTGGAAAATTTTTCCACATTTGGATGGAAATAATACCATTATTTTTTATGATACATTATATCATGTGATTTGGAATATGAAAGGCACTTATGTAATTCTACCGAAGCTGTGGAGGCAATCATCGAAGGAGTTGGAAAACTTTTTATCCAAAACAATGATTCCTTGGCTTTATGGATGGATTTGCTCAAAGAACAGACGTTCTTATACATGCAATACAATTGTAAATCAGAGACCTTGTGATAGAGAAACATATTATGTACTTGAACAATATATTAAGAAACGATATAAATGATTTTAAAATATTTGAACATCATGTATTTTATTGGTGTTTTTAAACACCACATATTTTTGGGACTGTTCAACCAAGTGAAAAATTATTGGTAGCCTAAATTGCATATATTTGAGTTATTACTGAATTCGATTGTTTTTCAAAGCTCTAAATTAGTATGATAGATTTATTATAAAATTATATGAAATAATCTTTTTAGTTTTTAAACAACATAGTATTGACATAATTTTCATATCATTCACTTAAATGAACAATTATTAGTATGTCAAATTGCATATTATTAAGTATTGTTAAACTAGATCTAAATTCATGTGGTTGCTTTTTTTTTTTAAATGGAGGTTCAACCGAGGCCTACTCCTCCGGGCCTACTATATAAGGAAGGGCATAGTATTTGTGGGACCCACCTTATCCCACAAGAATAAGGGTTTACATAGCTGGGTTAAATTGCGATCACAACTATCGCGAAGAAGGACAAACGGTGGCACATCAGCAACAAGATACAACTTTTCATGTTAAACATGTCCCTTACATGTGTTGATGGGGGTTGAAGCACCGTCCCCGCCTCAAGAGGCGAGTGGCCCAACCACCCGAACAAGTGACCTGGGACCAAATTGAATATATTTATTGTTTAATATATTAAATTGTGAGCTCTAAATTCATAAAGTTAGGATGATTTGTCATATTAGGATGATATTTACTTTATGAGCATTTATTGATATATCAAATAGTGTATAATTGACCTATTATTATTGAATTGGATAATAATAGACTTCATATTTTGAAAAAATTCAAGGCTGAACGCTTTTCTTTGTTTATTCATATTCTCCTTGGTGTTTTTTTAAAGAAGCTCATCAACTAATATTATTTTTTTTCTATTGAAAACTTAAAACATTTTAACAAAAAGAAGATGTATTCATGACTTGATCTTTGTAAGAAGAATATAACATAGAAATTATAATTTAATACCATCACTAGTATTATAAATGGGACTTGAATAATTCCCAAATTTCGTGAATAGGCGTTCTTTAGGAGTTTTTTACCCCCTAGCTTGTATATGCACCTATTGCCCTAACGAGTTACTTATCTTTGTACACTCTAGTGGTAATACATTCAGTATTGTGTATTTTGCTTCAAGCCTTTTCTTCTTCCTTGTGCTATTTGCATGTTTTTGTAAACCTCAAACTCCAAGAATCGGTATTAGAGCAGGTCATCGCTTCATCTAGGGCATTATCAACACCCATCTGTCTCAGTCTTAGAATCGCACGAAATTTGGTGAGCATACTCAAGGTGAATATGAGATCAAAACAACTCCACTATCTGCTCTCAAAATCGTGATTTGAGCTCATTTTGGACTCCAAATGCACTATCCTAGTGCTTGTACAGGCTATTGTGCAAAAGATATATACAGGTTTTGGTTAGCCAGTTAAGTCTGCTACAAGTTAAGCAAAACTCAACAGGGTAGTTCTATTCAACTTTTTGAGACACAATCAATTTTTTGCATCAGGGTATCTTAGTCAATGGCCATTGTTGAAAGTAGTGATGTATTCTGTATGTTGATTTTTTATGATAAGTTGGATGGTACAAATTACCCATTATGGGCTTATATGACATGTCATGTATTGGTCACAAAAGGACTATGGAATATTGTGTAGGGTGTTGAAAAACATCATATTACATCTGCAAATACAGGTACTGAAGCTGATGGACATGGCATCAAAGATGGTGATATTTTGCAGATTCCTATTCGTGCTGTCGTTTCTGTTGCACCTACTATAGAGCAAATTCATTGGGATGGCAAAGATTCTAAGGCACATGCATTGATAGCCTTGTTTGTCAAATGTGCCATTATTCCTCACATTCGCTCTTACAGAACAGCTAAGGATGCTTGGGATACACTTACCACTTTATGTGAGGCAAGGAATGAGGCTCGTGTTGCTTACCTCCAAAAACAATTGGAGAGTGAGCACATGAAGGAAGGTGATTCTATGGATAGTTTTTTGACAAAGATCAAAGACTTGAAGGAACAATGATTTTCTATTGATGAAGTTATACGAGATAGCTCACTGGTGCAGACTGTTCTAAATGGCCTTCCTAATTCATATCAGAATTTTTCTTCTACTCTTCATTTGATGATGAGAGGCAATCCAAATGCCTTGACATTTGAGGACTTAGTCTTTGTTATATTGCAGAAAGATCTATCTAGGAAAAACATGCCTATTATGCATGTTGCAAATCAAGCTTTCCTAGCTAGTCAGAAGGGCAAAGGTAAATGGAGCTCATCTACTAGTAAGCAAAAAACTTCAAATGCTGCACATTTGAAGAAGGAAGACAAAGATGAAGAAATAAAAAAAGCAAAAATTCTTTCATAAGTATTATAAAGGAAACGATAATGTCATAAAGAACTATCTAAGATTGGTTGCAAAAGAGGCAAAGAAAAAAGAAACTGGAATGGTTTTTGCAGAGGCCTCTACATTGAAAACAGAGTCTGCTAATCTTGTGTAGAATGAAGAATGGGTGTTTACTATTGTTTGCAGTTTTGACCCATGTTCTCTTGAGAAGTGTATGTTTGCAGTAGGCTTAGATGTTTGGTACTTTGATAGTGGGGTGACCGAACATATACCTCACAACACAGTTTCTTCACTTCACTTGAGCCTGACCCTACAAGGAATACTATCACATGTGCCAACAACTCCTCTTATGTTGTTATGGGAGTTGGTAAGATCATTCTGACTACTGCTAATGGTAGTTTTTTTACAATGTTGGATGCTTTATTTATGCTAGGGATCAAGAAGAATCTGTTATCAATTTCAGCTTTAGTCAAAATTGTCTTGATTGCAAGATTTGTTGATGATAGATGTAGAGTTCATGCATGTCAAATGGCAATGTGATTATTGCTTCTGGCATTTTATGTCATGGGTTGTATAAGCTCATAGAATATGAAAAATCTGTGAGCGATTTGGCATCTGCAGTACATGACTCTCAGGCTATGTCAGATGCAAAGCTTTGGCATGCATGCTTTGGTCATCTGAATTTTGGTAGTTTGATACGCCTGCAAAAATGTGAAACGGTGTCCTTTCTACACAAACTTGAGGCACCTAGTAACCACGTATGTGAAGGCTCTATTTTGGGAAAAATGCAGCGTTCATGATTTCGAAAAGATAGTTCAGCTTGAGCTACTCAAAAATTGAAGCTTGTTCATAGTGATGTTTCTGGTCTTATGTAGACACCCTCTTTTGGAAACTATCTTTACTTTGTGACTTTCATTGATGATTTTTCCAGGCATGCATGGGTATATCCATTGAAGGAAAAGTCTGAAGTGTTTACATGCTTCTAACAGTTTCTGGTTTGGTTGAAAATCTGTCAGCATGTAAAATGGGCACCCTCTGTTTTGATCAAGGGGGGAGGAATATATGTCTTCCGACTTTAATGCATTTTTGGCTGAAAGTGGTATAAAACATCAATATATAGTTCCATATACACCTCAACATAATGGAGTTGCTGAATGGAAGAACATGTCACTCATGGAGATGGTGAGGTGTATGGTCAAGAGTCAGGCTTTACCACATAGTTTTTGGCTTGAGGCTGTTATGTGTGCAACATATGTACTTAAGAGGTGTCCCACTAAAGTGTTGTAGTCTATCACTCCATATGAGGCTAAGCATGGTCACACACTATCTCTTGATCATCTTGTGTTTTTGGTTGTTTGGCATATGCATTAGTGTCTGAACAACAATGCAAAAAATTGGATGATAATGCACTAAAATGTATTTTTGTTGGGTATAGTTCTGAAAGTAAAGGCTATTGTCTATATCATCCATAGACTAAACACATTTTGGTTAGACGTGATGTTGTTTTTGTGGAAGATGTTATTCATCCATTAGTTTCATGTACTAAAGAGATGTATGTTAGCTCCAAAGGCATGCATGCCACCTTGCTGCCTCTCTTTAAAAGTGGAGATTCTAGTGCTGGTCCAAATGAGCTAATATTGAGGAGGCAAAAACTATGCCAAAATGGCTAGTGTAGATGTTAGAAAGAGACTTGAATGATGTGTGTGTGACTCTCCTCCCATCCATATATATCCTTTTGTACTCTAAAAATAGCAATGATGTACTACTAAAAATAGCAAGGATCTGGAATAGTCTAGTGTGAACATGTGGCCATCATGCAACACTTATTCCCATTACTACCCAAGTAATTTCATTACTATCAAAGTACCTTAGGGTATCCCCCAAGATAGGGACCTTGGCTAGTTGGCCCTTATGCCTCACTCACATGAACTAATCCTTGTGGATCAAATAGATTGATCCCTGTGGATCAACTGGGCTGATCCCTCTAGATCAATGTGTGACACTCTCTCCCCCTTCTAAAGATCATTGTCCTCAATGATCAATGAGGGAAAGTACTTACGAAATAGAGCTTTTGATTCCCAAGTAGACTTAGTAAGTGGTAATCCTCTCTAGGCTACTATATACTCTTGGATGACACGATTCCTCAATCGCTTCTATCTCCGATCTAGTATCCTATCTGGAGAATGATGCGTGCTATTACTTTCCTACAAAGAAACAATACCTTCTATTAGATTATCCTAGCTAGAAATATACTTCCAACGTTTACTGACATGAAACACTGGATGTATTCTAGAATCTGGAGGGAGCTCTAATCGGTTCCAACTTCAATTAGTTTTTTAACTATCTTCTAAGGTCCACAAAACCTTGGTGATAACTTACTACACTTCCTTATGGAGAATGAAGTAGATCTAGTTGGTACCTAAAGAAAGACTCTATTTCCCTCCTCAAAAGGTCTAGGATGTCTCTTCCTATCAACATAATCTTTAGCCTTGTCAGTGGCTTGTTGCATCTTGGCTTTAGCTATTTCTAAATTTTCTTGGACATTCACTAAGGACTGCAAAGTACTAGGACAATTCTTATGCATGCCTATAGTACTGAGAGCATTGGGATTCATGCCATAGTTCAAACTCAACTAGTGCCAAATAACTATCCCAATATGTCTGTCGCTTAGACACATATGCCCTCAGCTTATCCTCTAAAACTTGGTTGACCTGCTCGGTTTGATCATCTATCTGAGGACGATCATCACTGATCATCTTTAATGAAACCTTCACTTTGTCAAATACAAACTTCTAGAAGTGTTATGTGAATCTGACATCCCTATCTGAAACTATCGATGTCGATAACCCATGCAATCTAAAGACATGCTAGATAAACAACTCTGCTACCTCTATAGTTTCTATTGTCTCCTGCGAGGGTATAAAATGAGCCATCTTGCTCAATGTGTGTACCATAATTGAGATAGTATGCTACTTCCTTTGGGTCCATGGTAACCCAATCATGAAGTCCATGGACACACTATCCCAGTTATGATCTGGAATTTGTAAAGGATGCAAAAGACTTAGTGTCTTAACCTTTTCTGCTTTGTTGACCTGACACATAAACCATTTTGGAACATAAGTGTGGACATCTCTTGATATCCAGGCCACCAAAATGTTCTTCTAACAAGCTACATTGTCTTATCAACACCTCGATGTTCTTGCATGATTTTTTTCTTCTCAAATCTTGGGAATCTGGTATGCAAACCTTTTCTTTCCATCTAACTATTCCATTCTCCTATGAGAAACTGGAATACAAAAAGGACTTGTTCTCTCTGATAGGGGAAGAAAGAGATGAAATTGTCTCGTCTCCTATAATAGAGTCATCACTGATGGCTCGAACAAATGTGAATCTTCCACATGTGCTTCCTTTATCTCTTGAAGCAATGAGCTTTCTAGAATTGTAAAGCTCATTTGGTACATTATCCATGATAATGCATTAACAACTATATTCTCTTTGCTCTTCTATACAAGATTTCCATGTGAAACTCTTGTATGAGCTTAGCCCAACAAGCCTGACTGCCTCGAAGATCTAGCTGACTACAAAAATACTTAAGTGGGTGATTTGTGTATAGCTTGAGGTCTGCACCATAAAAATAGTGTCTCTAGACTTTTAAATGAATACACCACTGCATACAACTCCTATTCATGTAGTGACCAGTTGCCCTATGCACTAGTGAATTTTTGGCTTTTAAAAACTATTGGCCTGCCAACTTGGCTCAAAACTATCCCTATGGCTATGCCACTAGCATCTGTCTCTAACTCAAAGAGTTTCTGTGAATCTATCACTTTGAGTATCGGAGCCTATGAAATAGCTTGTTTCAGAGTATCAAAACTTTTTACCACTCTTGTTTCCATGCAAATGAAACTTTTCCTTGAAGCAAGTTTGTCATAGGTGCTGCTATCGACGAATATGAAGAAATGAATTTCTGATAGAAATCGAAAAATCCTAAAAGACTGTAACTACCCCTCATCTTGAGGAGTAGGCCAAAATAATATAACTGAAACCTTCTTGGGATCCATCTAAACCCCATCGGTAGATACTCTATCCTCAAAAGAAATAATTGAATCTTCTCTGGATTAACTAAATCTTATCGTGATCTCTTACTCTAATCTAATGGTAGCCACTTGTAAAACCTATTTTACTAAATACATCGGCTCCACCTAAAGCATCTAAAAGATCATTAACCCTGGTCATAGGATATTTGTGTCTGATAATAATCTTATTGAGTGCTCGATAGGCGACACACATCCTATAGGATCCATCTTTCTTCTTCCCTAGAAAAACTAGTGCTACAAAGAGTGAATAGCTAGGTCTAATCAGCCCTTTTCTATAAGTACTCGTCCATGACCTTGCAAAATTCATTCTCCTCTTGCAAACTCATTGAAAATGGTAGTCGAGGAAGCGGAATCACTTCCGATACCAATTCGGTTCTATGCTCTATGTTCTTACATGGAGGCAAATCGAGAGGTAGTTATTTTAGGAACAACTCTTGGAATTCTGCTCTCACTTTCATTGAAAGTACTAAATCATTCCAACTAGAGTCTCCATGACTGCATGAATCCATCATACTACATGATGAATGCACAAAGTAAAGAAAATAAATAGAATTACAATCAATTTTAAGCAACTTGGTACCATTTACCAATCAGGTCTCTTGAAGATCTAGTTCTCCATGGATTAGTAGTCACCTCCCCTCATGCCCAAACATGATCACTTTACTAGGTCACTATTTATGATGTTTTAGAAATAGAAACATCAAACTTGCTTGTCAACTTGTCTGTCATCTAGAACTAACTTTCTTACCTGTAGACCTTGCATTGTTGTATAATAACTCCCTACTAGAGACAACCTTGCCTTGTCTAATAAATGCAAACCTTGCATTTCTATATATCTTGGCCACTCTTGAATATTTGACCCACAAACTTGCCTTGCTTGCTCTCTACAGACCTTGCCTTTTTGTGTACCTTGGCCACTCTAGAGTCTTTCACCTACAGAATCGCCTTGCTTGCTTAATGAAGATGAGTCCACCTAGGATCTCTATTCTTCATTCCTATGGTAGATAGATAGATGGAACTACCCCATCTGCCCATGTTAAATTATTATGGAATCATGATATGATGCCTTATAAAACTAGTAACATTAAAGTCTATGTATCAACTCCTAAATCTAGGAAATTCTTACATTTTTACTATTTCTAACAATGGCATTCTAATCAGACTTGATTTGCCCTTTTTATTCCACAAATCTAAACTCTATACTTCTTGTGAAATAAACTTCTTTGTTCTATACACATAGAAATGTGCACTAGAACTCATAGCTAAGTAGTTATAGTAACTACCTATGAAGTAGATACTTAATTTATAAGCATCTTAAACACATAGGTGTTGTTAGAGTTCTCTTCTAAGGTTTCAAATTACCTTGAGACCTCTTATTGCTAAGTTTCTAACTCATGAGACCTTGGCTAGAACTAACCCTTGTCTCAATTTGTTCTTTCTACAAAAGGAAACTCTGTTTACTTGAAAATTCTCATCTCTTTCTAGATATATTACTTTACATATTTCAAATCTTGAATTTATTCCTTTTGATCAAAATGTAACTTGCATTCTTCTAGATTATGGAATCTTTGAGGATGAACTATCCTCTATTCTAGAGTCTAACTAGAAATCCTAGAATTCTTAACTATGAAACTATTAAGTTCCTCAATCTAATGACCTTGGCAACACTTGCCCTTTGTCTTAAAACTGCTCTTAGCTTATTAGTTTTTCCCAAATAGTGACATGTACTAGATATCCACAAGCTTATATGATTCTTTGATTAGAACGTTACTAATCATTCATCTTGATCATTATATAGTTTGGATATTCTATGTATCCTCAAAACAAGTAAGTGGCAGTGGAAATGAAACATATTACAAGCCTTTGCTCAATGGAACATGAAGAAATAAGAAACTTTTAGTATGTTCTATATGCAATATGCATACTAAATTTTTGAAAATTTCGACAGCATAACAACGCAATTTTGAAAAGCATGAAAACTATGACAAGCAATTTTTGTGATATCTGTGCTGACATGCACAATCTATCTACAAATAGACCTAAAAGGGATTACGCACCCTGACAAATTTTGCAATGTCAACAGGCACAATAGAACTACAAGTAGACCGAAAGGGGATTACACACCCTGATAAATTTATATTTTTCTTGTCGTTAATCTAAAAGAAAAATACTTACCTGTCCCTACAAAGATGAATACATGCACCACACAACATGAACGTGTGTCTAAACTACGCATCTAGTCTAGGTACTATGCAAAAATTGCATGTCCTATATGCAATACGATGCAAAAAGAGAGCTACGATGCATATAAATTGACAAAGAGACTTATCTGGAGGTTCAAAAAGTAATTTGCAGGTGTATGTAGATGCTGAAGATGGTCCATGCTTCATCAAAAGAGCTTTCCAAATCGCCCCGAATAGGTTATGCTTCAAAATGGTGCTCGAAGAGGGTTGTTGAAAGATAAAAGGAAAACTCCAAGCTTTTCAAATAATGGAGATTGAGACCAAAGTATGGCTTATTGTTTCCTTTGGCAATCAATCTTCCTTCTTGTTTGTATTCTTCTACATATAACCTATTAGTATTGAACTTGACTTGTAATCCATGGTCAACCATTTGTCCAACCGAAACCAGATTCTTTATTATAATTGGAACATGCAACACATCAGCAAGATGTTTTACCTTCTTTTCCTCCATACACAGTGCTATGTTTCCTATATGCTTGATAGGGTGTGATTTGTCATCACCTGTTTCAACATATTCAGGAATTGGTAATTTTAGCAAACTACTAAGCCATTCTGCACGACTGTCATGTAATTTAAAGCATTCGAATCAACATACCAAACACTATCATTCAATTTTGAATCACTAGCAGACATCGTATTCATCATGTGTTGTTGGACCATGAACAATTTTTCAGAATCATTTGCACTTTTGGATGCATAGTTGTTTTTTTGCCTTTTGTTATTTTGATTCTTCAACTTGCAATCACGTTCAAAGTGTCTAGGTGTACCACAATTCCAACATCCTTTAATTTTATTACTTGAATCATTTCTTTGGAAATTTTTGTGGCCTCTTTGGTTCCCCCTGCCTTGAAACTATTTTCTACCTCTTGCATGATTTTGTTGTTGACCTTGGTCTTGGTTATTCTATCATCTTCCACATTTGAAGTATCTACCTCTGGCTCTTCCCTTGGGAGAGTAGAATACCTGCTCAAAACTAGGTTTTCCTTGGGATTTCGAGTCCTCACCAAGATTCTTTTCATCAACATGGACACTAGATCAACAAAATTTAGAATATTTTCCTTGGTCTAAACAGATGTTATGAACTGCTTATATGCAACTCCTAAACCATGAAGGTACACTTCCACCTTATCATCATCATCTACATTCATGCCAATAGATGCAAATGACTCACATATGCTTTTGATTTTTAAGGTTCACTCACTTACCCACATGCCCTTTTTCTCTAGTGTATGTATCTCATTCTTGAGTTGCAATTTCCATGCCTTTGTATTGGTGTCATACAATGTGACAAACCATTGCAAGCCTCTTTCAGAGTCTTGGCATCCTGTATGTGCCCAATCATGCTATCCTGTATGCTAAGAGATACACAGTACATTACCTTTCATGCTCCTTGATTCCATTCCTCATATGATCTCAACTGGTTCGCAGTCAGATTCTTTTCTAGTAATTACAAAGCATTTTTGTTCTCTCCTTTGATGTACTTCTAGTAGCCTTTTCCCTTCAAGAAATTCATCACTCTGAATCTCCAAGCATGGAAGTTGTTCTTGTCTAGATTATCACTCATAAGTGGTTGTTTGACATTTCTGTAGCAATTCACAACACTACAAAACACAAGTAGTACTTCTGCTTGAACACTATCGCACTTTGACATGATAGTTAGATCTTAGAAAAACACAATTTTTGTGTTTCAACAGTACACAAAATCACTTGAAATTCTAGATCTAGAATACTTGAGTATTGCTGAATAGGGTGCAAGTTACAATTTTGCAAAGTGACCTAGTATTTTTTAGGCCCCACCTTGCAAGCTCAAAATAGAGCAATCTGAAGTCATTTGTGAATCATGCTTTCTCCGTGCCTTCTCGTGTACTCTTCACTATCGGCCTTCTCCACAAGCTCTATATACACATTCGCTCTGATGCCATGTCATGAGGAAGGAGATAAGGAAGGGAGCTCACACACACACACACACTCACAATCAAAGAGGAGAACACATAGAGATTGAGGAAATGAAGAATGATCTTCATCTTCTTCTTCTTCTTCTTCTATTACATAAAAGGAATATAAAACAATGTTTTATGACATAAAACAACAATACAACTAGTGCAATATAAAAGGAAAATTACATAAGGAAAATCCTAATATTTGTGAATGAGTGAGCTAGCAAGAAAAGAATGTGGCATCACTCTAGGTAGATAAATCTAGTAAATCTCAATGAAGTATCCCTTACATATATCGGTGTGACCACTACATTTCAGAGAAATGAAAAAGTGATACGTGTCATACCGGATCATCACATGTTGATCTTGATATCTCAACATTCTCCTCAATTAAATGAAATTGCAAATAAAATAAACGAGACTCTAGTTGGATTAGTTAGAACAATGCTTCAAGAAAAGAATTTGCCACACTATTCAAATGGGCAGAAGCAATCGCAACAACTATATATCTTGTGAACAAACTTCCATCCAAATCTCTTCAAGGTACGACTCCTAGAAAACCAAGTCTAGGTCATTGCAAGGTATTTGGTTGTTTAGCTTTTCTACATGTACCTTCACAAATTAGAGGTAAACTTGATGAAAGGGCCACCAAGCTAGTATTCATTGGCCATGATTCAACTTCGATGGGCTACAAGTTTTATAATCATTCTACCAAGAAATTTATAACAAGTAGGGATGTTGTGTTTGAACAACACATGTCTTGGTATGATGAAGACAAACAAAAGGTAACTCTACCATATGACCTTGATTTTGATTTCCATCCATTAGGAAGCAAACATGATACATAGGTCCAGGCTCCAAGAATAGATGATGACCAAGTTGAAAGGGAAATGGATTACAATCTATGGAAGTCAAGAGGAAAGGCTAAAATTCAAGAATGTGGAGAATGCTCCAAGCATACTCCTAGAAGATCAACAAGAGAAAAAAAAGCAACCTGAAAGGTATGGATATGATTCTACATTTGTTAGAAACCATTCAATTTAATTGGAAAAAGAGTTAATTTTAGAAAAACCTTCAAAATATGAAGAAGAAAAAGGTAATACTAATTGGGAAGAATCAATGAAAGAGGAGATAGAAGCATTGAAAGAAATGGACACTTGGCAGTTGATTCCAATGCAAACTAATCAGAAGGTAATAGGTTGCGGATGGCTCTATAAGCTAAAAAGAAATTCAGATGGACCAATTTGTAGGTCCAAAGCTAGATTAATTGCCAAAGGATGTGCTCAAACGCATGGTATAGACTATGAGGAGACATCCTCACCAATTGCAAAGATGACTAAAATCAAGACATTGATAAGTGTAGCTGCTACAAGAAACTAGAGACTACTTCAACTAGATGTGAAGAATACATTTCTTAATGGATGGATAAGTAAAGACCTATATATGTCACAACCTCTAGAATTTGAAAATCGTAATTATATTTTTTATGTATGTAGACTAAACAAAGACATTGTATCGATTGAAACAAGCTCCTATAGCTTGGAATTTCAAATTGGTAACCTATCTTCAAGTTCAAGGTTTCAGGTCAAGTAATGCGCATCCTTGTTTGTTCATCAAGAAGGATCACAATGAAGTTATCTATTTGTGTGTATATGTAGATGACATAATTGTGATAGGAGATGACTTGAATGGCATACAAAGGATCAAAAAGCATACAGAAGAGGATTTCAAAATTAGTGATTTAGGTACACCTTCGGAGATGAATCATAAACTGAGTGTTTATGAAGGTGAGAAAATTAAGGTCATTAAGGAGAATCAAAGCTTGGTTGGTAGCTTGTTATATGCTACTCATACATGGGTAGATATCTCATATTATATAGGAGTTCTAAGCCAATTCATGAACTTTCCAAGAAGAACACACATGGATGTGGCTAAGAGAGTAATTAGGTACCTCAAAGGTACAATCAATGTTGGTACATTCTATTCTTACTCTTCAGGATTGGATATCAACATCTATTCAGATGTAGATTCGACAAGAACTAGGGATGATAGAAGAATTACCTTTGGTTACTTACCATTTGCAAGTTCAAAGCTAGTTTCATGGAGTTCCGAGAAGCAATCAATAGATTCTTTATCCTCAAATGAAGCAGAGCATAGAGGTTGTACCATAGAAACTCAAGAGGCAATATGGTTAAGAGCATTGTACTCAGATTTGAGGCTTGTGAGTTCCAGACCTCACATACTTAGAGATAATGTAAGTTCCATGCATCTAGCAGCAAAACCAATTTTCCATGCAAGAACCAAACACATAGAGGTTCATTACCACTTCAGTAGAGAGAAGCTCATGGAAAAAGACATTGATATTTCTTTTGTTCCAACAGAAAAGCAAGTAACAGATATGATGACAAAGCATAAAGCTTTGCAAATTCAAATCAATTGCAAGTATTCAACCTATTAGAGAATGAAGACTCAAGCATACTTTAGCTTGAGGAGGACCTATTGGAACATCAATCTTACACTATTCGTGGGGTGTATTTGTTCTACTTCATCAAACCATCATGTGGAATGTACCAAAGACATCTCTTGAAGAGGTTCTTCATCAATATTTATTCTTATGGTATTTTCATAATGACTTTTTATGGATCATTTACCACTATAAAAGCCTAGAGATTTAAACTTGTAAAGGGATAAGAGAGAGCTCAAATTCCACGTTTTTGATGTGTTTGCACTTGACAATCAATCACCAAAAAGTAGATTAGATTAGATCTTCACTTTTCCTAGATTGTAGGAAAGTGAATTGATTCTCTTTGACAACCTATCCCTTCTTGATTCAAATTCAAAATCCACTTGTAGAAGTCTTGGAACACTTCAAGATTCTATATTAGGACTTCAAATCCATTGTAGACTACAATTGAAGCAATATACATATATTTTTTGTCATCATTTTGTTGCTTCATTTTTCTTCACCATCTTCTTCAACAATAATGAACTTGTGGAGGCTTTTGCTCTTTCTACATATCTCCAAATTGGATGCATGAGAATTCATCGAAAATGTATTAATTTCTAGTTTATGCACACAAATTTGAAAAGCATCTGATTTCGTAGAGGTTGAGAAATCAAAATGTTACTCTCTTGGGGTTTATGTCTCTGCGCCCTTGAAAAATCTAGGATACCTCTATTGAGTCTTAAGCTCATTCTAGAAGCATTTGATTCAGTAGAGGTTGAGAAATCGGAATTTTACTCTTTGGTATTTTATCTCTATGCCACCTTGAAAAATCCAAGGTACCTCTCTTGAGTGTTAAGCTCATTTTGGGTCATCATTGTGTTGCTTCATTTTTTTGCACCATCTTCTTCAACAATAGTTAACTTGTGGAGGCTTTTGCTCTTTCTACATAGCTCGAAATTGGATGCATGAGAATTCATTGGAAACATGTTAATTTCTAGTTTATTTGTACAAATTTGAAAAGCATTTGATTTAGTAGAGGCTGAGAAATCAAAATGTTACTCTCTTTGGGTTTATCTCTATGCCGCCTTGAAAAGTGCAGGGTAGCTCTATTGAGTGTTAAGCTCATTCTAATTGTAATCTTACACATTTTAGACACTCAACCTATGTATAAATTTCATCCAAAAGGAATTTTTCCAATTTTTATCATGTTGGCCACTATGAGCATTTTAAGTTGATTGTTTCATCCAAAGATCACAAGTTATTTGAGCTAGTCAATGTGCAAACCTATCTGTTTTGTATCAACTCTTTGTCCTTGAAACTTTAAAGTACATAGTGGATAATATTGCACTAATCACCTTCATATAAGGTCTATTTGACTCTTCAAAAGCTCAAGGGCTAGTCTTGTGATGGTTGATTGGATCAAATTTCATCACTTGGGAACCCACTTTTCTACCTCTTGCAAGCTTCTCAAAGTTCTCTCAATTTCCAGATTGAAGTTAGAGTTCAAGCATATGTCTAAGTTTCCTTAAGAAGATAATGATCTTATCAACTATGATGTGCCTTATTTTGTCTCTATTCTAGTGATCTAAGTATTAATAATAGATCATGTTGTAATAATGTTATAGGTTATCATCCATAATTTCTTCATGCAACTCATAAATTAGGGGCTTGAAGTTCAATGTAGGAAGTTTCTTCTAGATCATATGCTAATCAAAATGGAGTACAATTACTGACAACCTTATGGATTTGATGAAAATCCCACAAAACTAGTGTCAAAGAACCAAGTCAAAAATCCTTAAAAGAGATTGTATTCCTACACAAGTGTAAAATTTGAACCTCCCCTTGTGATTATTTATTGAATTGTTGGAGTTATTGTATTGTATTTGTTCTATACCTATAAATTTATAAACATGTAATACTAGCTACATTATGCATGGTAGATTGAGGAACGCAACATGATTTGTATTTTGATCAACAGGTCAAGAATAATGAAAGCATTAACATTTTTCATAGTCATTCAACTATATACAAATATATTATAATTTTTGTAAAAAAACCATTTATTTCAGGGGTTGATTATTCACACATTGATGATTGTTTGAAAACTTTTCTTATAGAAAGGCATATAAATTTCCTTTTATGGGAACTTTTGTAGAAACCAACAATCCACTTCTTTTTTTCATTTGTAAAATTCTATTTCGAGATTAATAAAAGTGGATTATAAATACATGTGCTTTGGGACAAGTCTAATGAAGCATTTGAGGGGAGATTTTACATAGTACTCTCTAAGTTCTTTCACCATATCCATTTGTTCTATTACTTTTTCATAAAATTTTATTTTTATGTGCACACCTAGACATGAATATGTCTTTTTTCAGTAACTATATAATATTGTGATATATATATATATATATATATATATATATATATATATATATATATATATATATATATATATATATATATATATATATATATATATATATATATATATATATATATATATATAGGCATAAAATAATGCCTTTTGACTTGAGTTGATAAGATCTTCTCTTACCTGGTTTCAATGACTCATTAGAGTTCCTCTAGGAACCCTTAGAATCTAAGAAAATATTTCATTAATGAATTCTCACAAAGGGTGAAAATAATGGAATATTCTCACATATCTTCAACTTCAAGAAACAAACACACAGGAATATTAGGGTTATTTCTAGGGCATTTGAAGAATATATATATTTCATAGTGATATTCTAGGAAATTTGTCCTTTTGGCCAAAGATATACACAATTTTTGGTTTGCTACTATAATGACATAAAATTCTACTATAGGTATAGGAGAGCTTGATTGGGTATTTCTATTGAAATTCTTTGAGAAACAATCAATTTTCTACATCAAGCCATATAATGATTCGTGATAGCAGTGGTGTATTTACTATGTAATAATTTGGATATTTCTAGCTACCTATTATGGGGATACGTGATTTTTCATGTATTGGTAGAAAACTTCTTGTGGAATATTGTATATGGTGTTGAAATGCATCCTCCTATACTTGCAATTACTATGATAATGATGCAGGTGGTATTGAAGATGATGACCTTGAATTTACCGACCATGTTGTGGTTCCTATTTGAACTATTGTAGAGCAGGTTTGTTTTTTTTAATATAAAGGAAGTTTGGCATTAGCCTACTCTCCTGGACTTGAATTAAATAAAGAAAAGTACAAGAGAAGGGGACTAGTGCCTAGGGGACCCCCCAAATCCCACAAAGCAGGGGAAGCTTTTACCAAGCTTAGATGGCATTACAAAGAAGGTTTGTTGGTATGGCAAAGATGCACATGCATTCATAGCTCTATCCATCACACACGCCATAATTCCTCACACTTAGAGCAGGTTTAAATTGGTATGGCAAAGATGCACATGCGTTCATAGCTCTATCCATCACACATGCCATAATTCCTCACACTCAATCATAACAACCAAAGATGCTTGGGATAGTCTTACCACACTATATCAAGCAAGAGATGAGGTTCGTGTTGATTACCTTAAAAAATAGTTGGAGAGTGAGCATATGAATGAAGGAAATTCAATG
This sequence comes from Ceratopteris richardii, assembly GCA_020310875.1. NCBI lineage: Eukaryota > Viridiplantae > Streptophyta > Polypodiopsida > Polypodiales > Pteridaceae > Ceratopteris > Ceratopteris richardii. The sequence continues at coordinate 81,274,005 of CM035439.1, forward strand.
GATACTCTTTTACAAAGATCAAGGATTTAAAAGAGTAAATTTATGCCAACCAAAACTTGCCAGATAGTTCACGTGTGCGAATTCTCCTTAATGTTCTTGTGGATTCTTATCATACCTTTGGTTCTACTCTTTTTCTGATGATGAAAGACAATCCAAACGCATTTAGCTTTTAGGATTTAGTATTTAATATTTTGTAAGAGGATCAATGTAGACAAAGCATTTCGATTACGCATATTGTAGATCAAGCTCTCTTAGCTAGTAAGAAGGGGAAAGGTAAGTGGAGCTTGTGTGTTAGTAAGCAAAAATCTACTAATATTGCATAGTCAAATAAGGAAGATAAAGATGAAAGTAAAACAAAAAAGATTTTTCTTTTGAAGTATTATAAGGAAAATGATCATGACATGTATTGTACTTTGTAGCGGACTCCAATATTTTGTATTTTGATAGTGGTGCAATAAAACATATTACCTCATAGTGCCATTTCTTCACTTCACTTGAGCTTGTTCCTATAGGGAATACTATCAAATGTGTCAACAAATCCTCTTATCCTATTATGGGGAGTTGTAAAGATCATTCTTACTATTGTTGATCGTAGTACTTTCACATTATCAGATGCCTTGCATGTGCTAGATCAAGAAAAATGTATTAAAAATTTCAACACTAGACAAAATTAGCTTGATGGTTTAATTTATTGACGATAGATGCATAGTTCATTATCCTTCAAATGGTGATAATATCATTGCTTATCACATTTTATAACATGGGCTGTATAGGTCATAAATTATGAAAACTTTGAGAATGATTCAACATGAAGTTCATGATACTCAAGTTATTTCATATGCAAAACTTTGGCATGCATGCTTTGGTTATTTGAATTTTGCTATTTTTGCTTTGCCTAAAAAGATATAAAATTGTTTCCTATTTGCCCAAATTTGAAGCACCTTCTAAGAATATCTTGGAGGCTTTGTACTTTAGGCAAAAAAAAACATTCTTGCTTCCCCAAAGATGGTTCAGTTAGAGAGACACATAAATTGTAGCCTTTTCACAATGATGTCTTTGATCCTATGTAGACACATTCATTTTCAAATTACCTATACTTCATGACTTTCATTGATGAATTTTCTACATTCATTTTCAAATTACCTATACTTCATGACTTTCATTGATGAATTTTCTACGCATGCATGGTTTTATCAATAGAAAGAAAAGTACAATATGTTTATGTGCTTTAAACATTTCCTCATTATAATTCAAAAGTTTTCACCATGAAAAAAGGACACTCCATTTTGTTTGAGGGGAGGAGTATGTCTTCTGAGAATAATGCATTTTTTCTTACTCCTTATACACCTCCAAAAAATGGAGTTGTTGATAGGAAGAACATTTTTGTCATCTAAATGGAAAGTTGTATGGTCAAAAGTCAAGCTTTACCACATAGCTTTTGGATTGAGGGTACTATATGTGCATCATATGTATGTAATAGATATCCCACCAAAGCATTCTAGTTTATCACTCCATATGAGGCTTGGCATGGTTGTAAGACATTTTTTTCTCAGCTTCATGTTTTTTATTGTCCAACATATGTATTAGTGCCTACACAGCAACACAGAAAATTGGATGATAAGGCTATGAAATGTATTTTTGTTGGGTATAGTCCTAAAATCAAAGGCTATTTTCTATATTATCCAAAGATCAAATGCATTCTAGTTAGTGGTGGCATTGTTTTTTGGAAGATGGAATTCGGCCCTTACTTTCATGTAACAAGAAGACGTCAATCAACTCATAGGATGTGCATGCCACTTTGCTACTTCTTTGTATAGGTAGATAATAAAATGTGGCTCCTAGTGAGGCATTTTCTTAGTCTTTACAAGTTTCAATTGATGATGCATATCATTCTATCTCTAATGCAGATTTACATGATGGACTCATTGATGAGAAAGATGATATTGAAGAGGAAAAAACTATGCCTAAATGGTTGGTGTAGACTTTGAGAAATAGCAAGTTAGATCCACCTTTGTCATATCATACTTTTTGAGGCTATCATAATGCTTCTTTTGCATTAGATTGTTATGCAATGGTTGTGTTTAGTCTTTTTTTATAAGATTGATCTTGTTTCTTTTTATGAAGGACAAAATTTAAAAACTTTGATGGCTACTATGCAATGAAAATATGCTGTTATTATGAAAAATGGTACTTTGTATTTATATGATTTTCCTCCTAGCAAAAAGGACATTGGCGGGAAATGGGTATATAAGCTAAAACATAAGTTCGATGGAATAGTTGATAAATATAAGGCTAAAACTGTTGCGAGAAGTTATACTCAATAGAAGGCATTTGTTTTGATTAGACCTTTTCTCCCATGTTATGAATAAAAACTGTTCATAGCATTTGTTTAGTTGCAAATCATCATAGTTGTAATGTATATCTATTGGACATCAAAACTACATTTTTGAATACTCATTTATATGAAGAAGTTTATGTATTTCAGCCCCATTGTTTTTGTAGAACGGGCATGAAAGCAAATTATGCAGGTTGGAAAAGGCATTATATCCATTGAAGCAAGCAGCACATGTTTGGTATGAAAAAATGCATCCCTACTTGCTAGCACATGGATTTAGAATAGTCATAAAGAGAACATCTTATATGTTAAGCATGGAGATGATGTGCTTCTAATCGTTGTTGTAAATGTTGATGATATGCTGGTTTTGGGTCATATTGAGAAGCATATCTTCGAATTTAAGGTTGATCTCATAGTCACATGACATTCCTAGGAACCCCATGTTCCATGCTTGCACAAAGGACATTGAGGTGAACCATAATTATGTGAAGGAGTGACTGTCTAGTGTAGAGATCAACTTCTCTTATGTAGTACCCACAAATGATAATGTTGTAGGACTTTTCACAAAGGCTTTTCCTAGTAAGAACTTTGAAGCTTTTCACAAAGCTCTAGGCTTACTTATCTTCTATAAGATAAAGAACTTCTTATCTTGTATATACCTCTATAACGATAAGGAGCTTCACAAAGCTCTAGGCTTACTTATCTTGTATATACCTCTATAACGATAAAGAGCTTCTTATCTTGATAATTTTCACTCAGTAATACAATGCATATTGTGATCTAGTAGCAATGATCCCCCCTTGGGATAAAACAATCCAAGTAGCTAGGTACCAATCAAGCATTGAAAGATGCGCTTAACGTCATGCCAATGCTTGATACTTGGGCAATGCATAAACATGTTCATATGAGAGATTGAAAATGCAATATCGCGTTGAGTTATGCATAAGTAAATCAAGCATCCAACAAGTTGGTGATAGAGAACAACATGAAATACATCTTGAGCATAATCAAGACTCAATCCTAAACTTGTTTGCATGGGCATGGGAATAGGTTTGCAATCTTTAAGGGCAAAAAGTTGCAATTATGTGTCAATATATATTGTTTGGAACAAAGCTATTCTCCCATCAACTTGCATAAATTGGATGCCCAAATAATGATGAAAATTCCCTAAATATATCATCTCAAAAGAGGCATGAAAATAGCCTTAAAATCAGCAATATTCTTCTCATTAGGACCAATGAGCAGCATATCACCAACATATACAACAATGATCCAAAGTACATCATCTGCACACCTTGCTTCAAACCATAGAATGCCTTTTTTAACATCAACACTTCTTTTTCACGCCCTTTCTCCACAAAACGGCAAAGTTGAAATACATACACTTGTTCATGTAAATCACCATCTAGAAATGTGGTTTTAATGTCCAATTGTACATTACAACCATAAGAGTTGCAAGTGCACATATGCTAGAAATAATGGCCATTTGGCTCGTGGGGAGCAAAAGTATCATCAAAATAAATGCCTTTCTCTTGAGCAAAACCTTTCTCAACAAGCCTATCCTTTGGCAACAAGCCTATCCTTATACCTATTAACTATTCCATGAGGCTTATGTTTCAGCTTGTATACCCATTTAGTTCCAATGATCTTTTTGACAAGAATCAAGTCACATAAAGACCAATTACCATTCTTCATTATAGCATCATATTTTGATTCCATAGTGGCCATCTAATTTTCTAAATTTTGTGCTTCATCAAAAGAAACAAGCTCATTCTCATCACAAAGACTAGATTCAACCATTGCACAAAACTTTGATGCAAAGAAGGCACTATGAGAGCTTGAATGAGTATTATATGACAAAGTTTCATGTATTCTGCTATCCTTCAAAGTCATCACTGGCCATTTAGGCATAGTTTTCACTTCTACTATGTGAGAGCTCTCATCAGCAAGTGCATCATGTAAATTTGTATTAGAAATGCAATGATCTATATCATCATTTGGAACACGCAAAGGCTTAGAAATTACCTCACTTAGACTAGCACTTGACTTTCCACTTGTAAAAAGAGGCAACAAAGTGGCATACACATCATTCGGGATAATTGATGTTTCCTTGCTACATGAAAGCAAGGGATGAATAACATCTTCCCCAAAAACTAAATCACAACTAACCAAAATGCATTTAGCCTATGGATGATACTGATGATGGTCTCTACTTTCAGAATTATATCACACAAAAATACATTTCTCTGCTTTCTCATCTAGTTTTCTATGTTGTTGTTTAGGCACTAATGCATATGCCAAACAACCCAAGACATGCATATGAAAAACAAATAGCTTGCAACCATGCTAAGCCTTATATGGAGTGATATACTACAATGCTTTGGTGGGACACTTGTTAAGTACATATATTGTACACATACAACCTCAAGCCAGAAGTTATGTGGTAAAGTTTGACTATTGACCTTACACATTGTCATCTACATAAGAGACTTGTTCTTTATTTCAACAACTACATAAGAGACTTGTTCTTTATTGAGGTGTATATGAAAGTGTACACAGATTTTTCATGTTACACTCAGCCAAAAATGCATTAAACTTAGAAGATATGTATTCCTATCCTCAATTTACGATTTGAGTAACTTGACAAGGCAAAAAAAATAGTATTTTCAAGGCTTTATGTATATAATACCACATCATTTGATACTAGTACATAAGATACAATAAGCTTTTCTTCATACCTCTATTATAGCTCACAAAGATGTTCCAATTACCACTTCCAAAATATGACCTTAACAAGCCATAAATGTAAAGGAACCAGACACCGATCCAACAAAACTGAGCAGAACGTGGACAAAGTTAAGCACAAATAACAAGAGACTTTGAGCATTATATTCCAGTGATTGAATCATTACAAAAGTGTATGTTACAATGTTCAAGAACCCTTCTACAATAGAAGATGATCATATAATTTCTCGCCATCATGCATAACATCATCTTCACGGACATGAGAAGTCTCAGAAGGCTTCTCATGCTCTAGAATTGGCTCCTCAAGGTTAGCCATGTCTCCTGGCTCATCTGCCAATGGTGGCACATGCTCATTTGAGGTAGGCTAGAATCTCTCTATGTCAGCAATCTAATTCTTCCCAACCTCTTGTTCCTCATCTCGTCACTCATTCAAGCCATTAATCCACATCCTAATGAAGCTAACTTGGGCTTCATCCTTCTCTACAGCTATGCAATGCTTGAACATTTTGAGTGCATAGGCGAGTGTCATCCCTGAAACTAAACTGATCATTTAGAGGTGACGACAAAAGAGTTTCGATGAGCAACATTTCAATTTCAATTACGTGTGCCAGAGAATAAGTCCAGGAGAACAACTCAATTAATCTCATAAGAGAAAAACTCAATTAATCTCATTATAAGCTTTTGGGTCTTCTCATAAGGATTAACCAATGTCTCATTCCTTCCCACATGAAAAAGTTTCTTTATAACTACAAGGAACATTAGTACATTTGAAATTCCATTCTCACTACAATGTTCCTTGACCATTCTTTTACTAACTTCATCATAATATCTAACTATAAGGCACTCGATAGCACTAACAAATCTATTTCCTGGGGTTCGATTTACATTTATCTTTATCCTGCGAATTTATAATTATAAGTACAATGTGACATGAGATTTCAACATAGAGATAAAAAACTCGAGAACATGAAACCTTGACTTTAATGCTACTGATATAGAGAAGGATTGGTCCCTCATTAACAAAAAAAATTCCATGTAAGAAACTCGAGAACATGAAACCTTGACTTTAATGCTACTGATATAGAGAAGGATTGGTCCCTCATTAACAAAAAAATGAACCGTGTATGGGCCTTTTGGATTAAGGACTGATTAGTGATGGACCAATGAGAGGAGGGTGGTGGACACAGTCTATAGCCTATAAATCACTAGGCTGAAGGGGGATGAGGGGACATGATTCCCCTATGTTCAGGTTTTGCCTCTAGAGAGAGAAAGGAATCTCGTAACTTACCTGGGCCCAAAAAATCAAAAAAGTTATAAAACTCATCATAACACCATTTAATGGTCCCCCAACCACTTTTTAGGATCAAAACTGCTATTTTTGAGTCCTAAATCAAAATCCGTGCATGAACTGACCTGAAAAAAGTGACTTTTTCAAAAATAACTCAAAATACAACTTTCTCTGTCCAAAACCTCACATTTTCATACCCAAGACCCAAAAAGTCATCTCTTTCCACTACTTTCTCTCCATAGCACACCATTGCAACTCATGTGTCTCCATTTCTTTCTCTGTGCATCTTCTTCTTTGAATTCCTACTATCACTTCCATAGCCTAAACTCCAATGGAGAAACCTAAATCTCATAGACATCCAAAAGATGAGGTTATCATGATAAAATGTCACAATATCAAGGATATATAAGGAATTTGGTTAGGACATGAGTTCTGCAAAGGTGCATGGGTGTACATGCAACCCTCTAGTCTTGGTCCTCATCGTGTAAGAGATCTTTGAAACTTGGATCTTCATTGGAAAAGGAAGTTATTAGGCTTCAAAAAGCTCAAAAATGGTGAAACTATTGCCATTGTACAACATGTTTTCACAATGTCAACCATGAAATTGGAAAACTCAAACAAAATGAGATATCTTATCAACTGTAAGTATTACTCATTGACTTTTGTCCAAATTTCATAATATACCTAGCTAAGTTGTGTAGTTTTTTGTTGTAGACATATTTCCTTCTACCTTGGTGGAAGAACAACCACTTCGTGGTCTTACATGTACTTTCCAAGCATTGCATGCAGATGTTGGGTCGATAGTCTTTCCACAAGCCCATCCTGCTCAGCTATTACATAGGAGAGTTTTCTTTTACACACATACATATGTTGTACCCTCTTCATCAAATGGTTTTGGCAGGTTAGAGATGATTAAGGTAGATTCTCTTTTAAAGCTTGAGTGGCCACAACCTGATATATGGAGATTAATATTCTGAAGCATAAGATGGTGATGGACATACACAACTCTTTGAAATTTACAAGAGTTTCAAGATCTATAGGATTACATTGGTGTGTTCCTGTTCATTGTTTTGTACATTTATTTCAGATATTCACAATTTTAGAGACTTCAACAATGTTCATGTTAAAAGATATCATGTATGAGCAGGTAGAGGGTTTACTAGGTGAAAATTGGGGACTTGTAGAAGGATGCACCAAAGAGGATAGATACCTTTGTAAAATTGGTGCAACAAGCATAGGATTTTGATACTTGAAACATCTTATTTCATTGTACATTAGATTCTATTATGACCATTGGATGTGTAAACTTAGTGAATGGATACCATTACAAAGTTTTGAGGGTTTTTTAATTTCATTTGAAATTAAGATAAATCTACCCAACAATGAAATGGAATTTATTTCAATAAATCATCATTGGACTATTGCCAACATGAGAGAACATCTAGTAATAATGGGATTTGAGGATCTGGATCAATCAAAGTTCAGAATACAAGGGCATAAGGTAAATAGTATATGGTAGTTTTTCTTTTGTTTATACAAATTTTTATATTCAAATATGTTATTTTAAAGTTTTCTATTTGTCTGCAGATTGGTAAGAGGTTGGAGGATAAAATTAAAGTCTATATTTAACATGCAAGACATGTAGCATGTAAAATTTTTTGATCTCAATATGATGTACAATTTGCCAAAATCTTTGATTTTTCCAATGGTAATTTATTATAATTTTAAAGTTCTAAGAATTTATTTTTTCTATTGTGTAGATGTGGTGTATCTTATTCTAGTTAATGTCTTTTTTATGAGCCAAAGTTTTTTTTTTCAGAGTTCTGTGCATGATTCTTTTATTTGAAGGTATCAATTTTAGTTTTAAAATGGGTCCCACTCACTTTAAAATCTTGAAACTACTATAAAAGCAACACTTATTCTCTCATTTTTCACTTTTGCAACCAAGAAGTGCTAGAAGCACTCGCAGCGCACACACACAAGCTAGTATCACGTGCAATGGCTGCCTCAACCTCCAGTACCCTACAACCCAAACATCCTTGAGAACTCTTCAATGTGTTCTTGGAATCAACTGAGTTCAAAGGTCAAACACAGTATGACCTATTGTCTAGAGTCCCTGATCTAGACAAAACAATTCAACTGAACTCTGATGTGCTCGAGGAAATCATAGAGTTCCTTGAGTACTACATCTTGCGTTACTCTAAAGAAATACCACCTTTTGAGGGTAAATGGGTCCCATGTGACCTTTACTCTACATACACAAAGGTGATGAAGCCTTCATGAAGTGCCTTAAGCACTTCATGGCAATTGTTGAAAATGCAGGGCACTTATTAGATGACTCTATGCCATTAGTAAAGAAACTTAACAAAAAAAGAGGATGGATACAAAGTACCTTTCGTACATTGCAACAACATATTTTATCATCAATGAGGAGCTCGAACTTACACCCCATAAATTTTGCAAAAGAAAGCATTACAATCCACCAAGACTTCCTTGGTGGTATTGAGGACAAACTACATGAGAAATCAAGCATGGAAGAGGCCCCCCCTTCAAATCTCAACCCCTCTGAGCCCACATTACTAGAGGTGGAACTTGAATATCTCTCCATCATCGTTGTGGATGGAGAGGAATTTATTTTTCTTCATGATATTGAGAAGGCATTCGGTCTACATCTAGACGAATGCTTGAGTATTTTCTCCACAATGTCAGATGTTCCCCTTGACAACACATATGACATACTTGAAAAGAAGGCCATCCCACTTGGAGATTCTGTTGTAGACACCATAGCAATGGTGTGTGCAGATATCTTAAAAGATGACAACAATTATACTACGAAGGAGGAGTCCAACGCAGCACAAGAGAGGATAATGAAGCACAAAATTCCTACATCCCCCGTAGCATAGCAGAGTGGCATGGCCCACTCTAGCATTGGTATTGATGCCCCTGGAAGAGGGGAGGAAGAAGACAAGCTTCATGATGTACGTGGTAATTAAATTAAATAAATGGATAATTTAAGTTAACAAAGTACGAGCTTGAATTCTCATTTTTTCTTAATAGGAAGCAATTGAGCTAGAGAAGACAAGATCTGGTGGGGATTAAGCTCCTCGTGGGAGTGGTTAATCGTTGGAAAAATACATCGGAAAGTTGCCAAAGGATGATTTTGTTATCATACATAAAGACTACAGTCTGGATGGGCACTTCATGACTTGGTGCTTGAAGGCCTTTAGCAAAATTTTGTGTCTATGTACAATTACCCAAGGCACTAATTGTGTTATTTTGGTTAGGAAATCCTTAGTTGTAAGTACATTAGGACTTAACTTTAGAGGAAAAGTACTAGGGCAAATAGGTATCACCATGGGTCTAGGAATGCAAGACCCCCATGTAATATCAAGATCTGTATTGACTTACCAGCTGCCTCAATCTCTCCAAAGGAGAAAGAAACTTGTAGAGAAATTGAAGGCAGTTGAGAAATGATGTAAATGTTTGGATAATACAAACTTTAGTTTTTCCTATTTTGTCTAGTCATGTGTATGAAATGTGCTTCATAAATTGAACCTACCATTGTCTCCACAAATTGTATGTAATTTTAAGTTTTTTTATTCATGGTCTATGGTCTATCTATGGTGCCTATGGTCTATGGTATCTTAAAAAGCATAAATAGGCCAAAAAAGCCCTAGCCACAGAAACGCAAGAATCAGCCCTACAAAAATTGGGCTTTTATACAATGAAGTCTGATCAAGCCAAAGATTACCTGGAGTGACTAGCCTCTGTATTATACACTCCTAACATCTCATCTATACATAGGGTGCATAAACAAGGCCATAAAATGCAAAAGAAACCCCTGCCACAAAAACGCGAGATTCAGCCCTGCAAAAAATTGCAGTGTTGAATCCTGAATTTTTGTGGCTGGGGATTTTTTGGCATGAAAATGACATGTGGGGCAATATTAGGTACAACATGTACATATCTAGTCAAAAAGCAATAGGCAAATGCATGCAGGTTCAACTCATTCCATATACAACTGACTGAAGCAAAAGTTATTTGCATACACTTATGGTGGGGAGTCAAAGATAGAGAGAGTGAGAGAGAGAGAAAAAAAAGAAACAAAGAATATAGGTAAAATCAAATTTTTCTATTAATCAATGTATTACATCGCAAAGTAGGCCTATCAAAGGGTAGAATATACACATGTCATGGATTATTTCCTCTAATTCTTCTTGCTAGATGAATGTCCTTGGGTTGTATGGTTACTCTCTTGCCATGGATAGCACACATGTTAGAGTCCTCAAGCATGGAGATGAGGTAGGCCTCAGCTATCTCTTGAAGCACTTCAAGTGCTATCCCTTGTATTCATAGACCTTCACAGTAGCTTTGTAGTTCTTCTTTTACTACCCTTGCAAAAGCTCTTCGTGGTATGAGTGGTTCAATGGACTTTTGGTAGTGTCGTATCTCTACAAAAGCCCTACAATGCCTCCTTCATGTTTGTGGAGCTCTTGCATTGGGAGGTATGTTCGGCTGTCGTTGAGGTCTACATTGTGGTTGATAGTTTTTCTTTCTCCGATGTACACGATGTGAGGGTCCAGCATCATCTTGCACATTTTGTTGTCGATGTGGTTGTTGACTTTTCTCCCTTTCCTCCTCTATTGGTATTTGGCCTTGTCCTTGTGGAAGTATCTTGCCTCCATGTGTCACCCTATGGCTCATTGGAATTTGCATATCATCCCATGGTGGTTGATTGCTTCTTTCATCATTCGGGGATGACTCCTCATCGCTCTCTGATACAACCCTTCTCATCAGCTTTTGTTTGGGTCTTGCCTTGATAGGTGTCCTTGTTGGTGGCTCATCATCTGGATTTGACTCTAATCATCTTGGAGTGAAATACTCTTGTCTATTGGACACTTCATGTTCTCGCAATGGATTGCTCCTAGGTGGTGTGCCATCATGTGACATAGGCACAGATGTGCTCTGGGCACCACTTCGTGGTCTTTGGGGGGGTTGCAACAATGGTGGGCATTGTGTCCCTAGATGAGGGCTAGGAAAGAACACGTGATCTTTCCTATTGCAGTTTGCTTGGTGCATGCCATTCTCTTGAGTTGCAAAAAGTGTGAAATGAAGTGAGTTCTCTCTATTTATAGAGTTTTTTTAAAAACTGTTTGTTCACACTAAAATGGACAAAACCTATTTAAAAACATAGGAATATTATAATATAAATAATAACACATTGAAACCAAGATTACAATAATCATAGGTTTTACCACATAATGGGAAATAACGAATTCAGTTTACTTCCAAGATGAGCCTTCTTGTTGTCTCCTAGCACACCACTGAGCATGATGGAGAGGTCCTAATGATGAATTTCATTTGTTCTGTTGCATCGTTCTTGCAAGTTTTTCCAATTTTGAATCCCTAAGTCGTTCCACAAAAAACTTTCTCGAGAATGTAGTGCGGTAAAACCAATTAAACATCTCCTTCATGTAGTTTGATTGCATTGGACCACCACCATGTCACATGTTTTCGAAGTAGACACCCCTCACTTTGTAGTGTGACTTTTCCATTCCTTGGCTACTGAAAACCTCTAATGACCCATATCAATGCATGAAATAAGTTCCATGTGCAAATAAAATATGCTAAAAATTGTTAAGCACATTGGAAAAAGGTAAGTGCAATGAACACTTTTAGAAGAAATTACACTTACAATGTAGTTTCTTATATTGCTATCTCCCCAAGATTGAATGAAACACTTGGTAAACTCCAGTAATGTTTCTTGAAACAATTGACGATGAATAGCACTAGACCTAGTCAGACCCATTAAGCCTACCAACTTATCAAAGCTCGACCAAACCTTCTTTCTCTTATTACAAAAATCAAATTGAGAGTCATTGTCTCTTGTGATCATGCATAGGTCTTTCCACAACTCATAATGTTCATTATTTTGAGTGCTAGTACCTCTTCTAAAAAAATTTCTTGCTTTATTCCCTATCATTGACACTTGTTGCAAACTATCTTGAGATTATCCAACTTTCTTAACAACTAGGGTTATGTTTCCACCATGAAAACCAATTGAGTTAAGAAGTTCCTCCAATTTCTTTATAGCTTGAATAGATTTATCAACTGGCTTCATGGCAAATGCATATTCTATATGGAGCGTCAATAGTCTATCAAAAATTCTCATGAAGGCATGCAAGGTGCAAAAGTGGACATTCACTAAAGGGAATGGAATAACAAGATTCCAATCCTTATCTGACATGTCACGATTAGGTGTCCCTAACATGGGACACCTCATTAAAGGTATATCCCATTCAGTAGATGGAGATGTATATGTGTCGTCAGCTAAATCATCTATGTTGTTTTGTTTTCTCTTTGTTCGTTTATAACCTCATGTGCAATATGGTCAAGGACAGAGAGTAGATGCACCTTGTTTGCACCCTAACATGCATTTGATAGTCTTTAAGTCTCCACCTAAGTGCTACTCTACTTCAAAATCACCTAGGCCTTCTACAATGATTTTGACACCATAAAGTTGAGAAGTTATCACCTCTGTGATCCATGGGGTCCTACTAAAAATCCATGTAAGAACATCATTGGATTCTTTAGGTACTTCAATAGAACCTAACCACCATATATCTTTCTCGGATTGGACACTATATGTAAAGTGATGGGTAGATTCTTCACTTTCATCAATAATGGCATGGGCCATAGCTTCGTTTATGAGTGTCACACTAAGTCTCTCCATATGTCGTCCCTTTATGATTTGACATTCGTCTAGCTTCAATACAAACTTGAGTTTGGAACCACAATCTACATCAAATAACAAACATTATATTAATAAAAATACTATGAATGTCATTATCAAAACAATGGATATACCTTGAATTGTGGATTTGTAAAATTTAACCGTTGCCTTTTGAAGCCTCTCCAAACTGACAAATATATTGTTGTACTTTGTGTAGATGAATCCCTTTCTAGATGTGTTTTTCAGCTCTTTCTTTGATGTAGATGAATGATAAATGGATGTAGGCATAACATCTTCTATATGCAGGTAATTTCCAAGAGTATTGGCTACATCCTCATTGGTCATCTTCTTCTTCAGAGATGCCTTGTAAGGGCATGGAAAAATGCTTTGGAAAATACCTTTGTTTTGCAGAGCCTCTTCAAAAGGTTGTAGAATGCAGTGTATGCTCTAGTACTAACACCTGCTTCATCATATACCATATGTACCTCACTAGGACTAATAATATCTTCTAAGTTGCCTGCAAAATCTTTAATCACTTGGGTTTTGATGTGATTTCCTATTGGTGAATCCAAAATCATAAGCACATGTTTGTTGCCAAGACAAGAATTCAGAAACTTCAATTGATCCTCCATTGTTGAGGATGCACTGGCATCTTCAACAAATGACCTGCACAATAAGAAACTCCATCTAAAAGTCTTTTAACATAAATAAAGAAGCAAAACACATACCTAAGTGCGTAAACATGTCGCTTTCGTGCTCCACCACCAATTGAAAGAGCTTGAAAGGATGATAATGGTCGTTTCCTATATCTCATCCCAAGTGGAGTCTCTTTTAGTTGTGTGAGATGGGCTTTTAACTTTGTAATTGTGCTCTCCTTTTCTTCCACATCTTGTTGGAGTCTATTATTATGCTCATCCAAAGATTTGATAGCACTTTCTAAAGTGTGTATAGCACTCTCTAAACTGTGTATCTTGAAATGGTTGTGATGACATTGTTGCATCACCGAAACTTGTATATATCTTTGGTACAAAACGATAAAATAACCTACACAAACACTACGATAATGTGTTTGGAGGCCAAGATGAGCTCAGATGACGTTTAGAGGTGTGTTGAGGATGCCCTAGATGAACCGGCGACCTACTTTGATACCAATTGTTGGAGTTAGAAGTCTGCGGAAGCATGCGAACAGCACAAGGAGGAAGAGGAAGCTTAGAGCACAACACACAATACTGAATGTATTACCACTAGAATGTACAAACATCAATAACCCATTAGAACAATAGGCATATATAGAAGCCCTCTTGTATGTATCCATGTGATACAAACCATTACATAATGTACTAGACATCACGATAACATCCCCATTGCTGAAATCATGAACTATACGCTTATCATCAACAAAGTGTACATGAAGTCCAGCTTTGGCAATCAACGGAATTGAAATTAAGTTCTTTTTGATACCGGGCACATACAATGCATTTTTCAAGAGAATCACACCTCCATTTGTAGTTATTAGCCCAATTTCTCCTATTCCAATGATAGGATAAGAGGCATTGTTTGCACACACCACATGTCCTCCTTTGAGTGCATGTTTAAAAGATGCAAAAAAGCTGTTGCTTGAAGTTATGTGCTTTGAAGCACCACTATTAAAGAACCAATCCGAATCAGCCTCACTCACAATCATAGATTTAGAATGCAAAGATGCATCATAGTGACATGTAACAACACATGCCCAAAAATCTTGAGCCATGTTAGCTTCATCATTCTTTACATTTGCTGAATTTTCAGCAATAGACATGTTGGATTCCTTATTCCTTTCGTTGCACTTAGCAAGCTTTCTACATGCATCAATAGTATGACTAGCCTTCTGGCAATATTTGTATCTCTTCATCTTTTGCAAATGAGCATCATTACAGGAATGAGTGGAAGAGGAAGGTGGAGGCTTTGGTTTTGATGAACCCAAAGCTGAACCATACTTGCTTTTCCTCTTTTGTTAGATAGCAAGCACGTGCATTCCCTCAATAAAACCACTCCTATTCACTCTAGATTGCTATTCTTGCAAAAGAAGAGACACAACCTCATCAAATGCATAGATATTAGGATTCCCTTTTGCAACCAAACGGAGTGTAGTGGCAAAGCTTTGAAAATATTCTGGTAATCCTTTCAACAATGTAGAAATGAGTGATGCATCCAGAATAATCTCATCTATGTTTGCCAATTGCTCTTTCAAGTCTTTGATGCATGTCACATACACAACCACTGACTCATTTTCAGCCATACATACATCCTCCAGTTGTTTCCTCAAGTATGCAACATGTGCTTCATTACACACAACATACACAGAAGCAAGAGTGCCCCATGCCTGTCTTGATGTAGAACATGGTCGAATGTGTGGAACTATATGACGCTTCACAAAAACTGCAATCAATGCATGAGCTTGAGCATCTTTTCCATCCCATCTAAGCTACTCCTTTGTACGTGGAGAAGGAGAAACCATTGTATTTGAAGAAGGAGCTCCATCTGTGACAGTAGACTATGAAGTACAAGAACTTGCAGGCCTTCGATCTACATTTTCCACAATGTTCTAAAGTTGTTTTGCAACAAGAACATGCTTCATCATGTAAGACCACATTGGGTAGTTGCTCCCATCAAGCTTATCTTTAGCTTGAAGCATGCCAAACAAGTCATTGTTGCCCACCATTTCACTAAAGAACAAGAATGTGACAAAATCTTTACTTCGACGAAAGCTGAAATGAATGCTAAAATTTTAGCTCATAAACTATCACTTTGATGACAACTCTGAGTGCACGAATGGCTTTGAAATGGGGATAAAAACCTACTGCAACTATTAGAAATGTTTCTTGGCTACTGAAATTCATTGTTTTATGCTCTGAAGTTGATTTGAACTGTTAAAAGTGCATGTGCGCCACGACAGGAAAAATTGGAACTTGAGAAGGAGCTGAACCTACTTTGATACCACTCTTGGGTGTGTGTAGAAGTGTGAGAGACACACAAGAAACACACAAAAGAAGCACACAAAAGAAGCACAAACACAACAAGACACATAGAGAAGATGAATGATTGGAATAACTCTCTCTATGGACGATGAGCTGAACTAAAATAAGAGCTAAATAATATCCCTATGTACAAAGTACCGCCACATATGAGTGTATCGAGTATGTGGTAACATGGGGAGAAAACGTCTAGCCAACACTAGAGTAAAAAGTGCCCATGGATAGGGAAAAGGTTCACATCAAAGCTACTCGAGGAACACATAAGCTTAACACTAAGCATCATCTTTAGGTTCTTAATTGACTTCTCTTCATGCTTCCCTATGTCCCTAAAGTGATACAAGAAATCTTAGCCAAGGGCATGAAGTTAATTTATCAGAAGCATGTCCTTGTGGGCGAAGTCTATGCCATGCATCAACCTTGTGGGTCACGGTGGTGCAACTTGATGCATGGCATCAAGTTTGTGGGTGAAGTTGATGCCAAGCATCAACCTTTTGGGCCAAATTGATGCCAAGCTCATGTTTTTGGGCCAACTCGATGCTAGGCATCAAGTTTGCAGGAAAAATTCATGCCAAGCATTGAATTACCTCCAAACTTTGATGCCTGGCATCGAGTTGGCCCACAAGGTCAATGCTTGGCATCGAGTTGTTCCACAAGGTCAATGCTTGCCATCACGTGGCTCAAAATATCGATGCCTGGCATCGACTTCACCATCAAACTTGATGCCCAGCATCGAGTTGCACCATTGTGATCGAATTCGTTCAAACAAAATACACAAATTTCTAGGTTTTTACAAAGGAATCTTTTTGGAATCATTAATTGTTGGGTAAATTTGGGTTACCTATGAGACATTTTGTGAGCACCCTTCTTATCCATTGCCAACTTTCTATTTTTACTCTGCTTTCTCTGCTTTTTTTCTCTCTGTGCTCTTTTTCGCTCTATGCTCTATCTCAACTCCTAGATGTGGAAAATGAGACTCAACTCCTCCATCTATTTATAAGTTGAACCAGGAACTAACTTGATATAGTTGAGTCAAACTAGGTGTAACTTGAGGGCACAAGTGGACTATAGATTTTAAGCATGAAGCAACCAATTTTTGCTAGATCAAACTTTGTTATCCAAAAAGAGTATTGGACATTTGATCCATTCTTTTGTCTTGAAATGTACATGAAACACATCCTTATACTAAACTCATACTCATATTAAACTCAGAATAAACTCATACTCATACTAAAATCATACGAAACTCATACTCATACTCATACACACTCATACTCATAATAAACTCATACTCATACTCATGCATTGAAATTCTAGTGAAACTCAAACTTTGATAGTGGATGCAAGTGTACTCATCTCATCAGATACAAAAATGGTTTTTAACTAGGAATTTAATACATTACATAGGTGTTTTGTATTCATGTCTATCTAAAATATAAATGAATCAGTTTAACTAGAAGGAGTAACAAAATAAAAAAACACATCATGGTGTCTCTACAATAAGTGAAGCATTCACAAGTAGACATTCATTCATTGAAAGAAAAGCAATGAGGTGTGGCAAGTGTGAAGGATAGAGAAAAATGATGAGAAGTATGATATGGGAGGAGGATGTAGTTGTTCTCCCGATGAGACATGACTAAGTACATTGAGCAACGAGATGTCATGGCAATCCATCCATGGTACTTGATGAGAGGAGCTTCTCTCATGATAAGTGTTTGCTCTATACAACCAAGTAGAAGAGCCTCAAGTTTGCACAAACAAAATCCAAAAACAAAGTACAAGGAAAAATTCTAACCTAACCACTTAACTGAACTAATGGATAAATTTTTCAAAACCCGATCCAATCATGTAATCTTACTCTCTGAGGCATAAGCTTAACGATGCCAGAGGGCCATTTTGCCAAAGTGATCATCCTAAGACTTGCATTCATGAGAGTTGTTAAAGACATATCTTTGAAGCTTTGCTCAATGATGTAGAGAAGTTGATTCATGAATGTCATATGGCAAACAGTCTTGCAAGAGATTGCAAAGGACTTTGCAATTGAATTCATGAATGATGCTTATTTATGTGCTACACATTGTCAAAGAGTCACATTAATGGTCAAGGACTATGTTGTGGTGTCAAGACTTAGTTAAAAATTGGACACACAAATAGTACCATTTGATATCAATGATCAATTTTTTTTTTTGATATTATCAATATTTTTCCAACAAGAAAGCCTAAGCAATCTATAGTAAAGATTGAAGAGATTGATAGTCATGATCATATGACAAGAAATGTAGTAGAGTTTGGTGACGAGCACAGAAAGAAGAATATTTTGTCAAAAGAAGTAGTTTTCCTTGAAGACCTTCAAAGGTGGAGGAAAGAAAATTCACAACTACTAAAGAATGTAGATGGCCAAATAATTTTCTAAAATTCCATATCTTGGATTGCTTGTCTCTGAAGTCTATCTGTGGCTTGTATAAAGTATTATTTTGTAAAGATTAAAGACACAAACAATTCAAGAGAATAAAGCAATCAGACAACTTTTGAGGGCCCAAATTGCTTGAACATGTTGTGTCTTGTATCACATCTAAGATTTGCCATTCTGATATGATTCTTCCCTCAAATGTTTTATCTTTATATGTTTTTCTCTTACCTATAGTATGCGGGATGGCCCTAATCCCTTGAATTGGTTGTATCTTTTATCACATCCAGGATTTGCCATTTTGATATGCTTCTTCACTCAAATGCTATATCATCATTTGTTTTTCTCTTGCCCATAGTAAATGGCCCATATAATTTGTTTTTCTGAGGAGCTACAAGACATGCCCAATTCAAGTGATTAGGGCAATTGGAGAACTTCCAATGGCCCTTATCACTTGAATAGTTGTGTCATGTATCTCCTCCAACCTTTACCATTTTGATATATTTTCCGCCTTGAATGCTATATGTAGAATTGTTTACCATTGAAATGGAGAATGTGACCTATATAAGATTTTTTATCCTTCATCTTTATCTATCCATATACGTTAGTTTTTATGAGTGTTATTGTTTGGGACAAACTATGTGAACAATAGAGACTAACCAAGACCAATCATGTAAAGCATAAGAAAGACACTATGAACTTGAACAATGCAGTCATTGAATACCCAAAAAAGAATTAATCGACAAAAATACTTAGCATTCAATGGTCTATGGTTTCATTCAAGATGAAATATTATCATTTTTGGTGGAGAAAAAAGGGCAATGGTGATTGTGACATTCTCAAAGGTTGGAACTTTCTCACTTTAAGTGGTAGGTAGGTAATGCAAGATAATGTTTTCTCTGATTTAATGTTTTCTAATTCACCATCAATTTTAGAATCTAAATTGTGGTGAAACCTCATCAAAGTACTCTAGAAGATCTCAAACAGTTTTTTAGTTTCGAATATGTAGTGAGCATTATTTTCCTAGATTACAAATCTAGATGCATCAATAATTCTAATTCAAATTATGGACTATTTGAAGGGTATCTAGTCTCCAAGCTTTTTCTTCCACCTTCTCTAGTCATATCCTAACACTAGAAAATCTCGAGATATTTGATATGAAATTGAGAGAGAATTGGGAATAAATTTACATAAAATGATGTCCCCTAGTTTTTGAACTTCTTTGCTATTCATTCCTTACCTAAAAAATCATCTTTGAAATAAAATTCTCCTATTCAAACACATATTTTTTTCTTTATACAATAACATGTTTCTAAAACATGCCACAAAAATGGGAAGAGGCAAAAACCATTGAATCTTTATCCATCGAGAAATTATGATTGGTGACATTTCCGTTTGAATATCATATTTCATCTTGCTCAAAAAACTTGAAATTATCCATTGGTTAGGAGACTCCCAATCTAATGAAAAACTTGTAAGAGCTAGTAGATCTACAAGATCTCCATATGCATTCCATATGTACCTGATATTTTGCAAAATAGAAAAATAATTGCATGCTATTGAAAAATGTAAGAGATTTTTCTAGATACATTACTTCTGCATATTCCTTATGAATAACTCTGAATGTTCCTATTAAACATTCAACAAGTTGCCACTCTAGGGCATTTGAAGGAGAAATATTTGCAACACAAAAACAAATATCTTGAAAAAAAAAACAAATGATAATGTTTAAAAGGGATTCCTTGTAAAACTTTACTTAGAGTACAATGCAAAATGTAGATCATTGTTTAGCACTAGGTTCCTAGCACTATACACATGTTGATTTCTTACAAACTAGCCATGTCTTCTTAATTTGAAACTAAGAATACAACCTTTCCAATGTTTGTTTGTGTCATCTCTTTTAGCTTGCTGCACTTTCTAGGCACCTCTACAACTAGGTAGCATAGTCAACCAATCATTTATCTACACAAAAAGAGGTTTCCATAAGAAATACTCTATTCTGTTGTAAACTTGACATGGGGTTATGCAATTGGAAGGACAATATGAAATCGCTCTGACTGTCAGTGAAGATGGTGGTGGCAAAAGACTGACCAACACCCAAATCAGCCATAAGGTGTTTGAGCCACACATACTCAATAGTCACTGTGAAAGTTGCCCTATACTCAACCTCACAACTAGAAGTGGCCAAAGTAGGCTGCTTCTTGCTCAACCAAGATATACATGACCTACCAAGCATGAAGCAAAAGCCACTAGTGGACATATGAGTGTCATAGCAACCAGCCCAATCGGAGTCAGAAAAAGCATGCAAATCTGGTGGTAGTGATCCCCCTTGGGGTAAAACAACCCAAGTAGCCGAGTACCACTCAAGTAGCGAAAGATACGCTTAACCGCCTGCCAATGCTTGACTCCTGGGCAATGCATAAACTTGCTCATCTATGAGACAACAAACTGAATATCTGGCCGAGTAATGCATAAGTAAATCAAGCATCCAACAACCTCTTGATAGAGAACAACATCAAATGCATCTCCAGCATCATGAAGACTCAGTCGTAAACCTATCTCCATAGGAGTGGCAATAGGTTTACAATCTTCAAGGCCCAATAATGTGGCAACATATTTCTTTTGACACAAAGCCATTCCACCATCAATGTGCATAAACTAAATGCCCAAATAGTGATACAAATGCCCCAAAGCAGACATCTTGAATGAGGCATGCAAATCAGCCTTAAAATCAGCAATATACCTCTCATGAGGACCAGTGAGTAGCATGTCATCAACATAAACCACAATGATAAGAAGTACATCATTAGCACGCTTAACATATAAGGTGCTCTCAGTTGGATTGTTCTCAAAACCCTGTGCAATCAGATAGGCATGTATCTTTTCATACCAAGCATGTGGTGCTTCCTTTAAACCATATAATGCCTTCTTTAACCTGCACACTTGGTTTTCATGCCCTCTCTACACAAAGCCATGGGGCTGAAAACATACACTTCTTCATGCAAGTCACCATTCAGAAATGTTGTTTTAATGTCCAACTGATGTACATTCCAACCATGACGAGTTGCAAGTGCACATATGCTACGAACACTAGTCATTTGGCAAGTAGGAGCAAAGGTTTCATCAAAATCAATGCCTCTTTCCTGTGCATAACCCTTTGCAAAAAGCCTAGCCTTATACCTGTCAACTATACAACCAGCTTTACGCTTCAGCTTGTCTACCTACTTGGTGCCAATGGCCTTCTTGCCAGGAGGCAAGTCACTTAAAGACCAAGTACCATTCTTCATTATAACATCATATTCAGATTGCATAGTAGCCATCCAATTTTCTGAATTTTGTGCTTCATCAAACGAATTAGGTTGTCTCATCACAGAGACTAGATGTAGCCACATCATACAAATCTGATGCAAAAGAGGCACTATGAGAGCCTCATCAAGTACGATATGACAGAGGTGCATCTAATTTGCTATCACACAAAGTCTGCACCAGCCATTTTGGCATAGTTTTTGCCTCCTTAATATCAACTCTCTCATCAACAAGTGCATCATGTAAATCTGCATCAGATATGGGATGATCTGCATCATCACATGAAACCTACAAAGGCTGAGAATTTGCCTCATTAGGACCATTACTAGAATGTTCACTTGTAAAAAGAGGCAACAAAGTATCATACATGTCTTTGTAGCTAACACATGTCTCCTTAGTACATGAAAGCAATGGTTGAATAGCATCTTCCTCAAAAACAACATTATTGCTAATGAGAATGCATTTAGTCTATGGATGATATAGATGATGGCCTTTACTTTGAGAACTGTACCCAACAAAAATACATTTTACTGCTTTATCATTCAATTTTCTCTGATTTTGTTCAGGCACTAATGCGTATGCCGAACAACCAAAAACACGCAGATGAGCAACAGATGGCTTGCGATCATGCCAAGCCTCATATGGAGTGATAGACTACAGTGCTTTAGTGGGACACCTGTTAAGTTCATATGTTGCACACATGACAACCTCAAGCTAGAAACTATGTGGTAAAGCCTGACTCTTGACCATACACCTCGCCATCTCCATGAGTGACCTGTTCTCCCATTGAGCAACTCCATTCTGTTGAGGTGTATACGACATTGTACACTGGTGTTTTATCCCACGTTTAGCTAGAAATGCATTAAAATCAAAAGACATATATTCTACCCCTTGATCAGAATGGAGGGTGCCCATTTTACATGCTGATAAATTTTCAGCCCAGCCAGAGTCAAAAAAAGTAAGCCAATCTAGTGGTAGTGATTCCCACTTAGGATAAAACAATCGAAGTAGCCGGGTACCACTCAAATAGAAAAAGATGCGCTTAACCACTTGCAAGTGCTTGACACCTGGAAAATGCATAAACCTGCTTATATGTGAGACAACAAACTCAATATTTGGTCGAGTTGCATAAGTAAATCAAGCATCCAACAACCTACTGATAGAGAATAGCATCAAATGCATCTCCAGCATCATGAAGACTCAATCGTAAACTTGTCTCCATAGGAGTGGCAATAGTTTTGCAATCTTCAAGGCCAAAATGTTGCAATACTATGTCAATATATTTTGATTGACACAAAGCTATTCCACAATCAACTTGCATAAACTGAATGCCCAAATAATGATGCAAATGCCCCAAATCAAACATCTCAAATTATCAAAGTACCAAACATCTCAGTCTACTACAAACATACACTATTTAGGAGAAGATGGATCAAAACTGCAAACAGTAGTAAATACCCATTCTTAATTCTGCACTAGATTAGCAAACTCTATTTTTGATGTAGAGGCCTCTACAACAACCATTCCAACCTCTTTTTTCTTTGCCTCTTTTGCAACGAGTTTTGGAAAACTTTTATGACATGATCATTTGCTTTAGATTATTTGAAAAACAATTTCTGCTTTTGTGTTTTCTTCTCATCCTTCTTTGATTGTGTAGAAATAGTAGATTTCTTCTTACTAGTAGAAGAGCTCCATTTACTTTTGCCCTTCTGAATAGCCAAGAAAGCTTGATCTGCAACACGCATAATGGACCTGTTCTGCTTCGACTGATCTTTCTGCAATAGAATAGAGACTAACTCCTCAAATTTTAATGCATTTGTATTGCCTTTCATCATCAAATGAAGAGTGGAAGCAAAACTCTAATATGAATCGAGAAGACCATGCAGAATAGTCTGCACAAGTGGACTATCAGGTAAGACTTCATAATCAGAAATCAATTGTTCCTTCAAATCTTTGATGTTTGTCAGAAAATTGTCCTTGGAATCACCTTCATTCATGTGCTCACTCTCCAACTGTTTTCAGAGGTAAGCAATAAGAGCTTCATTCCTTGCCTAGTATAAAGCGGTAAGTGTATCCCAAGCATCCTTAGCTATTCTGCAAGAGCGAATGTGAGGAATAATGGCATGTTTGATAGACCAGGCTATCAATGCATGTGCCTGAGCATCTTTGCCATCCCAACGAATTTGCTCTATAGTAGGTGCAGTAGAAATTGTAGCATGAGCAAGAACATGAATAATATCGCCATCTTCAACACCATCTGCATCACCTTCAACAACTGTGTTTGCAAGTGTAATAAGATGTTTTTCAACAACCTGCACAATATTCCACAATCCTTTTGCAAACCAATACATGATGCATCATATAAGCCCATAATGGGTAATTGTACCGTCCAAGTTATCCTTAACAGCCAACATACGGAATACATCACTCCTTTCAACCATGGCCACTCACTAAAATACCCTGATGCAAAAAATTGGTTGTATCTCAAAAAGTTGAACAGAACTACCCTGTTGAGTTGTGAAATCGAACGTAGATATATGTACCGATATAGATATTGTTTAGCAAACTACCATGAAAACATTGAAGTCCTCATGGAAATTCTGAAGCCTAATGAGTCAAAAATGGTCTAGCTACTAAAACGACACACAAGCACGTAAACTTACATGAGTAAAAAACGATCTCCTCCAAGTAATTTATAAGGGCACGTCACCTAGTTGAGTGTATATGAAAGCGTTTGTCGTTTGTCTTATGGTAAGTATCTTTTCCTCTAAGTATATGTATGTGCGTATATCTATCTTTATAGATACGTTAAATAAACCCTCCACCTTTGGAGGTGTTTTACAACTTTCATATACCTTTATCTGAATACATACATGCATGCAAGCATACATACATGCATTGATACGTAAACACATATGTAAACACATACATACATGCATTCATACGTAAACACATACATGCATTCACATATTCATACGTACAAACATACATACATGCATTCACGTATTCATACATACATAATATGAAATATTCTCGACAAAAGTAACACAATCTATTGTAATGTTTAGACTTGAAAGGACGTGATCCTACTTGCGACTTAAGTATTGAGTATTGTAAGGATGACCATAACTTTTGTTATAGTGAACAAATTAAGAGCCTTTGGATAGATGTTTGAGCTCATCTTTCTTTAGGTCAATTGTTTGAGCCCTTCATTTTTCAAGGTTGGGGTGGGGGTTCAACTTCTTTGGGATCTGGTCAAACACTCTTCATCACTCTTCAAACACTCTTCTATGCGATGTTAACACCAGCTCTTTTTGAAGGACCATTGGATCTTCCAACTATCTAATTTGAATTAGTTATCTCATTTGAATTTAGGGTTGTCCCTTCTTTGTTTCTATCTTAACGGGCAACTTTTAGGCTCTTGTATGTTAATAGTTGTTAGACCTCCAACCCTTAGTTTGTGGGATTTAGAGTCTCATGGAGTGGTAAGCCCATTTTTTGTTCTTTCGGCCATCTATTTTAACATGTTATCTCATTTGTCTTGAGGGTTGTCCATTTCCTATGTCTACCTTAGCGAGGGTTGTCCCTTTCCTATGTCTACCTTATCATAGCAGGCCTTTATGTTCTATATCTTAGTAGTTGCTAGGCACCCATAGCCTAATTTATGAGATTTAGGGTGCTATGGAGTGTTATGCTCATGTTCCATTGTACTTTCGAATCCATTCAAGCTAATACGAAAAAAATAGATCTCTATGATTCAAACTTCGCTAAGAAATGAACCTTACAATACTCTTAATTTTTGTCTCTCATGCCTGGCACTCACCAAGAACGTCACATGCCGTGGGAGCTTCGGAAAGGAAACGAATAAGACTGTTAATGGGACCATATACCATTTATTTCTTAAAAGGAGTTACCATTGACATGTGATAAGGAAGCCCAACAACTCTTTATTGTTTTATTCTGCGAAATTGACTTTGATAGATGTTATCAAAAGCTGGAAAGCGATCACATGTTCAATGATTGGTTCATATGATTATCAACGGAAATAAATTACCTGCTTCAATCATTGATTGATACGAAGCTGGCAAGCAGATATGCTACTAGTCTATGGCCTTTAAGTCTTGCAAGAAATGTTTTGCTAGGGTTAATGTATCAACCATGTTGATAATAAAACCGACTGTTCAAGGTCAAAACATGTGATCTGCTCTTTGCTTGGGTGGCCAAGGGTCATGGAGCATGCTGGGGTTTGCTAAAAAGGTATGCTTAAAGGAATTTCGATCATAGAGATCCACTCATCGAGTGAAGCGTGAATTAACTATAAGTACAATTGAAAGCAAGCATAGTACCCATGGGACGTCCCATATCTCAAGAAGCAGGGCTTCGACACAAAGCATAAGTAGAGTTATAGAGCTTGGGGGCATTAAGGTAAAAATAGGGAAAAGATGGCCCTAAGGCTAGACGAGAAGTTTTATTTGAACTCGGTAGCCCAAAGGCCTAGATTGAATGAGTGCCCAAATACATACACTCCCCCAAAGGGGTTGGTTTGCACGTCTCACAAGAGATGATGAGGGGTGTCCCATTGCAAGTGAGAAGGGTTGAACCCCACCCCTAACCT
Organism: Ceratopteris richardii; assembly: GCA_020310875.1. Classification (NCBI taxonomy): domain Eukaryota; kingdom Viridiplantae; phylum Streptophyta; class Polypodiopsida; order Polypodiales; family Pteridaceae; genus Ceratopteris; species Ceratopteris richardii. The sequence goes on from CM035439.1 coordinate 81,300,445, forward strand.
TGAGAGAGGAATGCCCAATCCGATGAGCTAGCAAGCAGAATGGAAAATGAGTGTTTCTTTTTTTTAACTTGTAAAAGCACTTCACTTTTTTGCGGCCTAATCTCCTCTGAGTTAGTTGAAAATACAAGTGAAAGTGGGCTTAGTACCCATGAGATCCTCCTTGCCTCACAAAGTAGAGGTTCAACATAGAGACAGAATACCCAATCGATTGAGCTAGCAAGCATGAGTGAGAAGGTCATGTTTTTTTTAATTTTTGAAAGAAGTGTGACATTTTGAAACTTTATCTCCACAAAATTAGTTAGAATTAATTGAAAGTAAAAGTGAAAGTGGACTTAGTACCCATGGGAGCCCTCGTATCCCACAAAAAAGGGTTATATACATAGCACAACTAGGATTACATAGCTCGAGGATTCATTAGGGTAGAGCTTGAGAAGGATGGACCTAAGGCCTAACTAGTTTGCACGGTGTTGTTACCTAGCACAAGGCCATCGACGACATATCAATGGGTTTTAAAGTCAACATGAGGTTGCGACAATACTTCACGAGCTTGAAAACCAATTAGCTACTTGAGACAAATAGGAGGTGTCCATATTGTAAGTGGGGTTTGAAGCCATGCCCTCATCTTGGAGGTAGTGGGCCAAACCATTCACCCTATGCATGCTAGACAGAAGGGCATGTTTATTGTAGATTGATCAAAGGAGTAGTTCCTTTTTTTTAAGAAGAAGTTTGGCTGCAGCTCACTCTCACTTGTTTGAATTAATTGAAAGAAGAGTTACAATACAAATGAAGGGACATAGCACCCATGGGACACCCCGTGTCCCACAAATGACGGTGAAGATGGCCCAAAAGTGATACAATGATGAAGGTTTGAAATTAGATGGGAAACTAAGTTTGAAATCTAGCCAAAAGTTCATAACTTTTTTTGTTTTAAAAAGGAAGTTCAGAAGAGCCTACTCCTCCAAACTTTAATTAATGGAAGTTACAACTGTACAAGTGAATAGGCCTAGCACCCATGGGATCCCCCTGTATCCCACAAAGCAAGGGTAGCAAATAAGCTACTAGAGAGTTTTACAAAGAAGGTTGATAACCTTCTGGTTCCCCTCATGTGAGGCCCACTTGATTTTGATCTTGTTGCTCTCTACGAAAAACACTCTATATTGATGTGTACATAAGGGGACTTCTTACCATTGGAAATTCTTTTGCCTAAAGTACATAACTTGTCAACTGCCATTAATAAGAATTAATAAGAGTTGAACCTTGCCTTCAACTCAAGAGGCGAGACTCTTTGGATGATTTGGAGGGAGCGATGTGCTGTCAACTTTGGCCAAATCCCAAAGGAATGATCGATTGAGAAATCCCTGCTTCTTCTAGGTAAAAGAATCTCTTGAGATTAGAGATCTCCACCATTTAGGCACCACTGTGTTTATCTCCTCGTTGATAACAAGCTGAAACCCAAATTGGTTCCCCATGAGAGAGATGATAGATTTGTACGCCTCATTTGTAATGCCCTCTAGCTTACCGAACTTGTCCCCTACATTGTGGAATTTGGGAGGTCCCATGGGCACTAGTCCCTTTCATGTGTAATTTTTCTTCTTTATGTTAATTAAAGTCCGAGAGAATAGGCCAAGGCCGAGCTTCCTTTAAAAAAAAAAAAAAAAAAAACTCAAAAGGCGAGAGTCCCATCAACTGAAGCAACCCACACAGACAAAGAAATAATTATTGTCAAATAATAACTACTGTGATATATGGCCACAAGTCAATCATTATGATGTTTCTTAAGAAGACCCACTCGCACTATCATGTTAAGATCTCATTAACTCTAAGACCCTCAACATGATGAATCATAACAAGGCCCACCTGCACGATCACGTTAGTGTCATTAAAGTAAGAAGCCTTGCCTTCGGTGTCGGAAGGTCAGCCACATTTGGCGGCATCGGTTAAATGCGTCGTACAACAAAGAGCTGTGCGTCGTCGATATAGTTCTGATTCTTGAACGTTTGTGCACGTAAGATCAGCAGATAGTAGAAACCGTCGAGGTGTCCGCTGTCTATGCATCTATGTGTCTGAGCTCGCACCGCAAGTGCGCAACGCCATTCTTCTTCTTCTCCATTCTCCTTGTTGGGCCAAGCTTCTGCTACACGAACAGGCCAAGCTTCTGCTACACGAGCTGTGACATCTCCTAAGAATGCTGTGACAGAAGAGCATATGCTCCTACGTTATGCCACATGCGTCTCGAAGGCTCAGAGTCGTTATCGTCACTTTAAAGAAGGACCTCCATCCTGCGAAAACAACGGACACCGACTGCTGAGAGCATATTCGCTGTACATAAATATTTAATTGTAAGTTTGACTCTTTTCCACCTGTCCGTGGCCTCGCATTTGCTACCCTGTATTTCACGTTCTTCGTCTCCTTCATAGACATGCTCTGCTACATCATACTCCATCTTCACAAGTACATTGCTTTCCGACTCAATCGTTTTATAACAGTGGATTCACACAGAGCAATATTATTGAAAAGAAAAAACTTTTTCTTGTTCTGGGTCCATAAAATTTAGGACGGCTTCAGTGTCTTGTTCGCGTAATGGTTATCAACACTTTCCTCAATTCGTCGACCATTTACTTTCTGTCTTGTTGGAGACTGAAAGAGCAAGAGCTGTCCAAACTTGAAAGTATTTGCAGAAACTTCCTTTGGACAGGCGACCACAATAGGAGGGGGTGCCTAAAATCAAGTGGTACATTTGCACCAGCCAAAGAGATAGTGGAGGCCTTGGCATTCTGGCCATTGGATGCATTGCTAACAAACTTGCCGCAAAATGGATGATTAAGGTGTGGTACAACGGGGAGACCTCGTGTGCCAAGTTGATCTTTAGAAACAAGAACACGTTGACTTTCGTGGGATTCCCAAATTGGAAGAATCTTAACATTCTGACCCTTTTGTTTTCCCCGATCTCAGTCTTCCCGAAAGGCTCGAGTCTTGTGTGCTCCCTATGGAGGAGTTGCAATAAAGTCAAAAGCTTCACAAGAATAAGTGAAGATTGGAAGTGGGCGGCCGGTATCAGACAAAATGACTCTATCTGGTTTCCAATCCATGGCATCCGGATCATGGAATCTTGGAACATTCGAAACGCCAAGAGGTTATGGAACAAAGGCTTCGAAAAATGGAAACATCTCTAGAAACAAGATACCAACTAGTGGATCAACTTCAAGGATATTGACCCTAGCATCCACATTACCTATGAAGAATGGAATACTTTGCAAAGCAAACATCTTGCCTAGAACCGCTCTAAAGTTTGCCTTCATATGGGGCACAACACTCCGAGTCCGCTTGGTCTCAGATGGCACAATGCTAATTGTCTAACTAAAATCCCGAACATCAAAGAAACCATTGATTATCAGGTTAAGCTCAACAAGAAGTGGTGCCTGTTGCGACTGTGGTGGGACATGAAATTCATGGCTATTTGGCACCTTCTCATAGAAATAAAAAAGTTTGTCCTCTTATGGCAAATTCTTCATCGTGGAATCTGGACCAACCTTAAGGCTAGCAAAATTTATAAGTGCTGCTGTTGCTCCATCGAAGATGTTTCTCACATCTTCTTTAGTTGTCCCAATTATAAGAGGCTTTGACAGATTGTTGGAAAGAAAATTAGACTTCAGAAACATATCAATTGGAAACAATCTCTACTGGGAGAAGCGATCAGCTATTTCGTGACTCTTTGGAACACGATCAGAAGGTAGGTCCTATGGAAGATCTGGCGAGAAAGATGTGCTTATAACTTTTGCGACTCCCCCAAAGAGTGGTCGATTGAGAAATCGTTGTTCCTCCTCGGCAAAAGAATCGCTAACTGTAAGAAATTCCCTGCCCCCTTTCAAGCATCATCAAGTGCTTTTTTTGATCAACAACAAGCTTAAACCCAAGTGGGCCCCCTATGAGGGTGATGAGAGGGCGATTAACCTTCTTTGTAATGCCATCTAAACTCTATAAAAGCTACCCCTGCTCTGTGAGATTCGGGGGATCTCGTAGGCACTAGTCCCCCTCACTTGTACTTTTCTTTTAATTAATTCAAGTCCGAGAGAGTAAACTAAGGTTAAACTTCCTTTATTAAACAAAAAAGATTGTTGGATTGACAATGGATGTTCATTATTGAAATTGCCTCTTCAGCCAATAAGAAATCTTTAAACACTTTTCTTTTTAAATTATTTGTCACTCTACGTAGACTCTATCTGGTTCCCGATCGACAACATTAAGGGGTGGAGTCTTGGAACCTCCAAACTGCAAAGCGGCTATGGAACAAGGGTTTCAAATAGTGGAAACAACTCTAGAAACAAGAGACCAGACAATGGATTAGGTTCGAAGACTTGGACCCGAGACTTAGAGTTACCTTAGAGGAATGGACTCTTCTTCAAGGAAGATGTTTAGCGTGGGACCGCCCAACTACCCCCTTCTTTGCGGTCACGATCTTCCTTGCCTGGAGGGCCTCAAATGGAGCAATGGAAAGAAACTATCAAGAATCCCCAACTTCAAAGAGAACTTAGATGTTCATCACACTCTTAACAAGAGATTGTGCCTTTCTTGGACCAAACTTCGATGGGAACTAAAATTCATGTCTATTTGGCACCCCCTAATTGAGATCAAAAAGTCCGTTCTAATGTGGCATATCTTGCATAAAGGTATCTGGTCCAATGCAAGGGCTAACAAAATCTGTGGTGTGCCGCCATGGTGCAAGCGTTGCCATCGATGCATTGAAGATTTAGCTCACCTGTTCTTTGATTGCCCCAAGTCCCGTGTTATCTAGCATCACGTAACGCGGGTATTGAGACTCACGAACCAAATCAATTGGCAAGAGGTGTTGTTGGGTGAGGCGGTCAGCTGTTCATCGAGGCTGTGGAATGCCATGAGGGGTGAGACTCTTTGGAAGATTTGGAGGGAGCGATGTGCTGTCAATTTTGGCCAAACTCCTAAGGAATGGTCGATCGAGAAATCCTTGTTTCTTCTAGGTAAAAGAATCTCCCGAGTTAAGAGATCTCCACCATTTAGACATCACTGTATTTATCTCCTCGAAAACAACGTTGAAACCCAAATGGGTCCCACATGAGGGTGATGCTACATTTATCCCCCTCATTTGTAATGCCCTCTAGCTTGCCATACGCCTCCCCTACATTGTGGGATTTGGGGGATCCCATGGGCACTAGTCCCATTCACTTGTAATTTTTCTTCTTTATTTTAATTAAAATCCGAGAGAATAGGCTAAGGTCGAACTTCCTTTTATTAAAAAAAACAAAACTTCCATCTCCGTGAGTCCCTGCTGCTAGTCCGTGCACACTACGTTGGCTTCAACGATTGGAAGCGAGGGATGGTTGGGATGAGAGCATAAATTTCACCGGTAAATTTTGCTTCTACTTTTCATCTTGGAAATTTTGTTATGTCTATAGAATACACACACATACATATATATATATATATATATATATATATATATATATATATATATATATATATATATATATATATATATATATATATATATTGAGAGGAAAATTACTAATGTGTCATTTGACAAGAAGATTAAAAAAAACACCCATTTGAGAGGCAAAATTGCGCTTGACATGCAAGATGCCTCTTAGTTTTAGGCCTTGGTAGGGTTCAACCCGGCGCAAACACTTATGTCTTCTTTGAACTCTCTATGAACTTCTATTTCAATTAGTTTGTGCATGCTCGCTTGGATGGTTGGGGCCTTTGCTTCTTAGCCTAGGGGCGAGGATTCAACTCCTGCAAGCTGTCCCGGATGCCCCTCAACACTTATGTTAGGACGAAACTAGGTGTTGAGCTTTAGGTTGTTCAAACTAAATGTTGGTCTTTGGGTGAGTTCAAACTAATTACCTCATCCAACCTTAAGGCCATCCTTTTTCAATATTTACCTTAACGGGCGTCAAACTCTATATCCTAGGTGTGTTAAGCATCTAACCCCCACTTTGTGGAATTTGAGAGGTCCCATGGGTGTTATGCACACCTTTCCTTGTATTTTCAGATTAATTTAATTTAATAAAAAAAGTAGACCTCGGAAGATCAAACTTCCTTTAAAAAACTTCCATTTAAGTCTATGCACATTTGGCTTGCCTAGTTGGGGCCATCTCCTCTTAAGTTGGGGCTAGGGTTTCGATACCTTGTGGTTGTTGTAGTACATTCCTTAACATATGTGTGTTAAGATGGTTATAAATCAGCCCCCTCATGAGATCTTTTGGGTCTTCGAGAAAAAATCCAATTCAAATCAGTTATCCAATCTAGCCTTAGGGTTGCTCCTTCCTAGTTACTACATTAGTGAACTTTTGGAATATATACGCTAATAGCTAGTAGACATTCAATCCTTGCTCTATGGGACTTGGGGGTCTTGCGGGTGCTAAGCTTGACTTTCATCGTACTTCCAATTAATTCAAATTACTTAGAAGAGAAGATCTCAAACATCCAACTTCCTTAAAAAAAATAAAAGCTTTCATTTCTAGAGGAGCCGAGTGTCAAAGGCAACTTGTCAATATTCTATGAGTGAAACCTAGCTTTGCATCTTGCACACCAACAAAAAACCCAAACCCTAGTGCAAAATTGATCATTTTAATTCAAGTGCGAAAAATGATCACCATTTTATCGCCCGACGGTCCTTCTACACATATGCTTGTCCTATGCTACACTTTTTCAAATATTACATTTTTTTTTTGCATTTTTTATTTATTGAACCCTTTTCTGGGTAATACAATTCCCTTTTCCCCTGAAACGTACCTAAGTTACTCCTTGATGAGGTCCTTTTTCCAAGTTTGAATCCTCTTCCTTTGGTTTATCATCTTGTTAGCGTCTAACAAATTACTCACTATCTTACACAACAACTCTTAGTGTGATCCATTTAGAGTGTTTCCTTCGTCGCTAAGAAATTTAGGCTTAATAAAGAATAGTTTCAGGTATATGTTTTCACAGTGTATGTTGAAAGCCTATATATTCCTTATAGTATTCCATGTTCTAATTGAAACTCAAATAGTACACACGTATCAAACACTAATTGCAAAGACAAGGTAAACTAAGATTTTAGAAACAAGTACATACGTATCTAATGCTAGTTTACCTTTTTCTTTAACAACAAGAAAAGAAATTTAAAATTAATGGAAGAAAAATATTTGAAATTAATGAATCTATGTTACAATCAGAGCCAAGACATGCTAAAATACAACAAAAATAATCTGAAATCTCGAATAAACAGACATAAGGATAGATTCCCACTTCCTGAGGGGATTATCCTTGATAATGGGATACAATGAATGTCCCTCAAAGAGGGCAACTTTAATACATTTAGTATTGTTAATCCCAAGGCTTTTTGGGGCTCCATCGACTGGTTGATTCCCTCTCTCAACAGGAAATGGAATGTTAGTTGGAATGTTCAACACTCGAGATTCAGGTTCCAAAGCATATGGTTGTTTCCTAGGGGGCTCTGTTCTATCTATGGCCAGGAGGAAGACCTTGAACATTTGTTCATCAACCATAGAAATGCACAACAATATTGGTCTTTTATCAAGGGGTGAAACTCTCGTATACACCCTCACGAGCTTAATGTCCTAGAGATTCTCATTGGTTCTTACTCTTTCTTGTTTTGGTACACTTGAAGAGAGGATATCCTCTGGGCTATTTAGAAGGGAAAAAACAAATTATCTTGTTCGAGTGAATGACATTATTAATTGTGTAATGTGAAAAGAGAAGTATCTATAGAGGTATGACATATACATGATGAAAATCTCTAAAGAGAGAAAACCTCTAAAGAGAGAAAGTTGGCATGGTATAGCTAAGTGTGTTCGCACCCATCACATTTGAAATTTATTAACAAACTCTTCCTTGCATAGATGTAGTTAACAAAGGGCTCAAACTCATGTGTAACAGTCGTGTAAGAAAGTTTTACACCTTTTAGATTAAAAGAATAAAAAAAAGAGAGCAAGCTTAAGATTTTGTGAAAAGAGATGAACCGTGCCTGTGGTAGAGCTATATAAAGACATCCACAAGATTACCATTGTACTCATATAAGCAAAGTTGTTATCTTTAGTAAGCAAAGTTGTTATCTTTAGTAAAGGTTATTTCCATTACATAATGATAGTGCACCTTGATGTACTTTGTATGAGCATGGAAATATCCATTCATTCAACTAGCAATGCTTTGTGGTTATCAACAAATATGATCAATGCTTTGTGGTTATCAAAGAATATGGTCAATGCTTTGTGGTTATCAACAAATATGATGCTTGTAGAGGGGAACCAGCAAATTAAATTAAAATTATGGCATTAAAACAATGTATACCTAATAATAGCTATCGAAATTGACTTGTACTCAATGCCAAAATTTGAAGTGACATTTTTAAGAAGGATCATTTGTAAAAAATAACAGACCTTGCATGATTCTTTTAAAATAAGAAGTGATTAGTGATGAACCAATGTGAAGAGTTGATGGACATACTCTATGGACTATGAAATAGAAGTTTTACGCAGGGGGGGCATGTTTCTACATTAATTAACTCTTTTCTTAAAGAGATATAAAGGAATTATCTAACAAACCTAGGTCCTAAAATCCAAAATTTCTAAAACATGTCATAACACCATCTATTGCTCCCCTTACAAGTTTTTAGGATCAAAAGTGCTCTTTTTTTATGCCCAATTTAAATTCATGCAAAGATTCTAACTAACAAACAATGAATCTTTCCAAAAAAACTTAGTAAACATATATTGCCCTCCTAAATCACACATCCCACTGAGAAATCCCCAACAAGTCAAGCCTTTTCGCTAGATTTCCTTTCTATAGCACATAAAAGCTCATATTTCTTCAACCCAATTCACTATAACTTCATCAAAATATTATTACAATTGTAAGAGGGCAAAATCCAATGGAGTGATCCAAAACTCATAGGTTCAAAAGAAAGTTAAGTTTTCATGTTAAGGTGTTGTAATATTAAAGCTAGAAAAGGACCTTGGATACCACATGGGGTCTCGAAAGCTCCATGGGTGAAGATATTGTGGAAACTAGGATCTTCATTGGGAATGAAATTTGGTGGCTTCAAGATTCACAAAGATATGGGGATGCTTACCATTGTAAAGTCTATTGTCACAATGTTAAGAATAAGAATGGAAAACTCCAACGAAATGAGATATCCTCTCATAAGAATTTCTCTACAATATTGTATGATTCATTGTGTAGAATCTTTCTTCGATCTATCCAAATGCAGTTTTCTTTCTTACATTTATATTTGCTTCTACTATGGTGGATTTGAAAAAAAGAATACCAAAAAAATGTTTGAAATTAAAGTATTCATGTACAAACGAAAATCACTACAATCATTATGTAGCATCCTACCCAAACAAACATATAGTTTTCTTTTTTTAGCACCACCTTGAAGCAAGTGTTGCAATCTCTGGATTCCATTGAATGTAAGGTCACATAGTCATACCCATATCTTCATTCACCATTCTTATAGAGATTCTATTGAATGTAAGGTCACACAGTCATACCCATATCTTCATTCACCATTCTTAAACTTATATAGACATGTTATAGGAGGAAACTGATTTCGCAATAAGGTTCCTTACATTTAAAGAGATAATTGGAGATAGAGGATCAAGAACACACACAAAGAGATGAAAAAGAAGAAGAGGTGGCTGGGGAGCACATCACAAAATGTATTAATAAGTAATCTATGTAGAAAGGTGAGTAGCCATTTAGGGTATTAGGCATATGTACAAAATTTCCAAAAAAAATGCTTATATACAAAAGAGCGAAAAAAAGATGCTTAAGGATGTAAAAACAGTCTAAGTGTGTTCACACACATCATTACAAAAATATGCGAACAAATACCTCCTTGGAGTGACGTGGTGAATAAGGGACTTGGTTGGGAAATTGGCTCACCATCGTCAATCTTCACAACCCTTTATCTCAAGAATGGGGAACTTCAACACCGTAAGTTATTAATTTCATATTTGCTTCATCTTTGACTCCACGAGGTAAGAGTGAATATGCCCAACATCAAACAAATTATTACATCAGTGTACTTGGTTAATTTACACTAAGAGATCATATTATGTTTGCAATAGGACAATGTCCAACAAAAGCACATCGTCTCATTTACACTTCCCCTCAAATGTCAATGTACACATTAACTCTGACAAAGAAATAGCAAGATGGACAAATAGGATATTTTTGTTTAGATTGGCACTACCCCTTCTTCACAAAATGAGCGCACAATGGGAGTACTAGTGTGAGAGATCTTCCTTGTAAATGTCAATCCATGGAGACATGAGGATGGTGTGAAGATCATGAGCAAAAGAAGTGCACAAGTGAATGAGTGAGAAGCACACAACACACTAGCATGCACACACATGCACACAAGGAAAGAGAAAAGAGTAGAACAATGGAATTTTCTATTAACAAGCTTAAAGAAAGTTTACAATGACCATTAATAAGTTCAATCTACAATTAACTAGCCTAAAAACTGAGCCCTCTATATCTTTTTATAGTTTTTTTAACTAGATTTTGCCAAGTTCGGACCTAGTCTTTAGCCTAGTTAAAAATTAGATTCCTAAGCTAATTTGCGGGCCCAAATGAGCTCTACAAATTATGAAACTTGATTTGTGGCTTCTTTTAGAATTCCTCAAGCTTGAGGATGCCTTGAATTGAAGAAAGTGGATTCGATACTATCAAAAATAAATATTTACAAAGAGGTATAGGTGAAAATGGTTTCGTGATGAGGGATTCATCATCCTCATCACTAACTTTAGTTAGTAGAGTCATACAAGGCTCATGCTCTTCTACAATTGCATCAAACATGAGGGGTTCTATTGTTAATACTGAGATTTTATAACCATCTTCATCCCAGTGGGGTGTCCGCTATTGAGGTCATGTATCCATGAGGGATTTGATCATATGGAATGCATCAATTCCATCTCATCTATCGCTTTATGGACTTAATTCCGTTGCAGGGATGGTACATATCTATGAGAATAGTCCTTGAGATTGACTTTGGTAGTTACCCCTAAATGCTATAAGTATAGGGGGTTGATTCCCCAATCTTACACTATCTGCAATTCCCTCATAAATGGCATACCTAATATGATCTCATAGACATGATTCTTTCCAAAATTGCATATGGAAAAAGTGTATTCAAACTCTACACCACAATTAGTGAGAGTTATCCCTTCTAGCAATGCTGGGGGGTTTTCAATTAATTCATCTGCCATTTGCAATTTAATCCTTGTTGGCCTAAGAGCTAGCTGTTGATATATTTAGGTAGTGATGTGTGTGAACACTCTAGGACCACCGGGGCACTTTTTTCCCTCTTTAGGAGGTTTTTCCCCCTAGCTTGTATATATGCCTATTGCCCTAATGGGCAGCTTATCTTTGTACATTCTAGTGGTAATACATTCAGTACTATGTGTTTTCCTCCAAGCTTCTTCTTCTTCCTTGTGCTGTTCGCGTGCTTCCACAAATGTCTAACTCCAACAATTGGTATCAGAGCAGGTCACCGCTTCATCTAGGGCCTCGTCGACACCTCTCCAATTGCAGTCTCAGAATCGCACGAATTTTGGTGAGCATACAGAGCATGTTTTCGAGATCAAAACGGCTTCACTTTTTGGTGCCAAAATTGCGATCTGAGCTCATTTCGGCCTCCGAAGGCACTATCGTAGCGCTTGTGTAAGGCTATTTCATCTTTTTGTACCAAATGTATATACCAGTTTCGGTTTGCCAGTATAAGCATCTCGAAGTCTGCTACAGGTTTAGCAGAATTTTTATGGGCAGTTTTGTTCAACTTTTTGAGCTACAATTAATTTTTTGCATCAAGGTATTTTAGTCACCGACCATGGCTAAAAGTAGTCATGTATTTCGTATGTTGGCTGTTGAGGATAAGTTGGATGCTACCAGCTACACATTGTGGGCTTAAATGATGCGACATGTATTGGTTGTAAAAGTATTGTGGAAGCTCTGATCACTACCCGATCGTCTTCACTTTTCAACCCCCCACCAAGATCCGTAAGGCTCCTTGGTTCCATGCCAGTGTGCCCTCCTTCTCTCTCCCCTCCGTCCATCAAGAAATTTCTGATGTGTGGAAGGAGGCATTCGCCTCTGGCTTGTCCCCAGCCAAGTGTTGGAGAAGTGCGGTCGATAAGTCACGACAGATCATGATTAGATCCAGGAAGCTGCTAGAGACTGTGCGGCGGGCGCGTAGAGAAGCTTTATATCATAGACTCTGGCGGCTCGAGGAGGAAGTGAACAAAGGAAAATCTCAAGCCCAGAAAGGACTTCGAAAAATCAGAGCGCTGCTGAGATACGAGGAAGAGATACAAAGGAAAAATTTGCAAACTTTCTTCAAGGAGTGGTGGGCTGGCAAAGCAGACAAACCCACCAAAGAGATGTGCCGTATCCTCAAAAGGAAACACAACAGAGAATCGATCCCCTTATTGCTAGACGCAAATGGCAATGTATGCAATACGGAAGAAGATAATTTTGGGATCATTGAAGGGCACTTCACGAGACTCCTGGGGACCTCAAACCCCCTCTCCTACCATAGAAGGGACTGTATGGCAGCCATATCTAGGGTTTCCCCCCACAGGATACCACTCAACCTTCACTCTCTGCTTCATGCCTCTATCTCTGAAGCCAAAATCATTGAGGTCATTGATGCCCTCCTTTCAGGTAAAAGCCCGGGACCCGACGGGCTCACTAATGAGTTCTTTAAATCCTTCAAGTTGGTGGTTGCCACCCCTCTTCGTTTGGTTTGGCAAGAGGCACTCAAGTTTGGCGCGCTTCGTTCTTGTCTCAACAATGGCATTATCAAGTTAGTACACAAAAAAATGGAAAAGAACAGAATAGAGAACTGGCGTCCCATTACAATGCTCCAAACAGGATACAAGATCATCGCCAAAGTCATTGCCAACAGAATCTCTTGCCACTTGAGAGCGTGGTTAAGCGAGGACCAAAAAGGTTTCATCAAAGGCAGGTCAATTTTGGAAACCATTATAGATATCTGGGAAGGTCTTGAATTTGCAAATGAGTCTAAACAAGAAGTAGTATTCCTCAAGATCGACTTTGATAAAGCCTACGACAGGCTAGAATGGGACTATATTCTACAGTCGCTACAAGATCTTGGATGTAGTCAGAAATTCACCAAGATTATTGCGACCCTTCTCGGAAACGCATCGAGCCAAATTAACATTAATGGAAAACTTTCAAAGGTGATCAAACTTAGAAGATCTATCAGACAAGGGTGCCCATTGGCTCCCCTTCTCTTTGCCATTGCCACGGAAGGGCTTAGCAGGCTGGTGGAGCATCAGGTGGAAGTAGGTAACATTAAAGGCCTTCGTTTGCCGCATGACCACAGTCAGATCACCATGAGACTATTTGCCGATGATATGAACGCTTTTGTTCACAATGATAGTACCAGCCTGGAGACGTTTTGGAAGTGTCTTGCTACCTTTTGTGAAGCCTCTGGATCCATAATCAACCACTCTAAGACCGCCTTTAGAGCTATTGGTGGGCCACAGCCCGACCTTCTCATTGATCATGGCTGTCAAATCATTCCGCAGGGCCAAATTTTTCGGCTTCTTGGGATTCCCTTGGGGTTTGGCGTCTCTATGGAACAGCGGTGGAACTGGGTGCTTGCCAAACTCGAAAACAAGCTTAACTATTGGAGAGGTATGCAAATCAATCTTGCTGGTCGTGCTATGGTTATCAACACGTTCCTCTTATCATCTACCATTTATTTCCTTTCTTGTTGGAGACCGAAAGAGCAAGATCTGTCCAAACTGGATAGTATTTGTAGAAACTTCCTTTGGACGGGCGACCACAATAGGAGGGGGGTGCCCAAAATCAAATGGTCAATCTGCACCAGCCATAGAGATAGTGGGGGACTTGGTATCTTGGACATTGGGTGCATGGCTAACAAACTGTCGGCCAAATGGATGATTAAGGCTTGGTGCAACGGGGAGGCCTCGTGGGCCAAGTTGATCTTCAGAAACAAGAATGAGTTGGTGCTCATGGGTTTCCCAAATTGGAAGAATCTTGACATCTTGACCTTGCTGTTCTCCCCGATCCCCGTCTTCCCGAAAGGCTCTAATCTGGTGTGCTTCCTTTGGAAGAGTTGGAATAAAGTCAAAAGCTTCACAAGAATAAGTGAAGACTGGAAGTGGGCTGCCGGTATCAGACAAAACGACTCTATCTGGTTTCCGATCCATGGCATCCGGAGTGTGGAATCTTGGAACATTCAAAATGCCAAGAAGCTATGGAACAAAGGCTTCAAAAAATGGAAACATCTCTGGAAACAAGACACCAACCGCTGGATCAACTTTGAGGATATTGACCCTAGCATCAACATTTCGCATGAAGAATGGAACACTTTGCAAAGCAGATGTCTCGCCTGGGACCGACACAAAGTTCGCCTTCTCATGGGACATGACATGTCGAGCTCGCTTGGTCTCAAATGGCACAATGGGAATAGCCTATCAAAAATCCCGAACATCAAAGAAACGATCGACTATCAGGTTAACCTCAACAAAAAGTGGTGCCTGTCATGGACGCGGCTTCGGTGGGACATGAAGTTCATGGCTATCTGGCACCCCCTCATAGAAATCAAAAAGTCTGTCCTCTTATGGCAAATTCTTCATCATGGAATCTGGACCAACCTTAAGGCTAGCAAAATTTGTGGGATCCCTCCCTGGTGCAAATGCTGCTACCGGTCTATCGAAGATGTTTCACACATCTTCTTTACCTGCCCCAATGTTGGAGTTAGACGTCTACGGAAGCACGCGAACAGCACAAGGAAGAGGAAGAAGCTTGGAGCACAACACACAAGACTGAATGTATTACTAGAGAATGTACAAAGATAAGTAGCCCATTAGGGCAATAGGCGTATATACAAGCCGGGGGAAAAAAACCTCCTAAAGAGGGAAAAAAGTGCCTCGGCGGTCCTAGAGTGTTCACACACATCACTACCTAAATATATCAACAAATCCCCCATGGGAGTGATGCGGTGAACAAGGAGCTGGCACTCATGTATAAGGAAGTGCCGAGCTATGTGGAAATCACTCCACAAAAGGAAGTAAGCCCAAAGCTTTGCAGAAAGCTTCAAACTTCTCCCTAGGCAGAGCCTTCGTGAAAAGGTATGCAATGTTCTCCTGCGTGGGCACATATGCCAAGCTGATCTCCCCAGCAGAGAACCTCTCCCTGACATAGTGATAATGCACCTCAATGTGCTTAGTGCGAGCATGGAACACAGGGTTCCTCGCAACTGCCAATGCGCTCTGACTGTCAGTGAAGATGGTGGTGGCAGAAGACTGGCCAACACCCAAATCAGCCATAAGGCGTCTGAGCCACACACACTCAATAGTCGCTGTGAAAGCTGCCCTATACTCAGCCTCACAACTGGAAGTGGCCACAGTAGGCTGCTTCTTGCTCAACCAAGATATACATGAGCTACCAAGCATGAAGCAAAAACCACTGGTGGACACATGAGTGTCATAGCAACCAGCCCAATCTGAGTAAGAAAAAGCATGCAAATCTGGCGGTAGTGATCCCCCCTTGGGATAAAACAACCCAAGTAGCCGAGTACCACTCAAGTAGCGAAAGATGCGCTTAATGGCTTTCCAATGCGTGACTCCTGGGCAATGCATAAACCTGCTCATCTGTGAGACAGCAAACTGAATATCTGGCCGAGTAATGCATAAGTAAATCAAGCATCCAACAGCCTGCTGATAGAGAACAGCATCAAATGCATCTCCAACATCATGAAGACTCAATCGTAAGCCTGTCTCCATAGGAGTGGCAATAGGCTTACAGTCTTCAAGGCCAAAACGCTGCAATAATGTGTCAATATATTTCGTTTGACACAAAGCCATTCCACCATCAACTTGCATAAACTGAATGCCCAAATAGTGATGCAAATGCCCCAAATCAGACATCTCAAATGAGGCATGCAAATCAGCCTTGAAATCAGCAATATGCTTCTCAAGAGGACCAGTGAGCAGCATGTCGTCTACATAGACAACAATGATCAAAAGCACATCATTAGCACGCTTAACATATAAGGTGCTTTCAGTTGGACTGTTCTCAAAACCATGTGCAATCAGATAGGCATGTATTTTCTCATACCAAGCACGTGGTGCTTGCTTTAAACCATATAACGCCTTCTTTAACCTGCACACCTGGTTTTCATGCCCTTTCTGCACAAAGCCACGGGGCTGAAAAACATACACTTCTTCATGCAAGTCACCATTCAGAAATGCTGTTTTAATGTCCAACTGATGTACATTCCAACCATGATGGGCTGCAAGTGCACAAATGCTCCGAACAGTAGTCATACGGCATGTAGGTGCAAAGGTCTCATCAAAATCAATGCCTCTTTCCTGCGCATAACCCTTTGCAACAAGCCTAGCCTTATACCTGTCAACTGTACCATCAGGTTTACGCTTCAGCTTGTATACCCAGTTAGTGCCAATGGCCTTCTTGCCAGGAGGCAAGTCACATAAAGACCATGTACCATTCTTCATTATAGCATCATATTCAGATTGCATAGCAGCCATCCAATTTTTTGAATTTTGTGCTTCATCAAAAGAAACAGGCTCATTCTCATCACAGAGACTAGATGCAGCCATAGCATAGCAATCTGATGCAAAGGAGGTACTATGAGAGCCTGAACGAGTACGATATGACAAAGGTGCATCTAATTTGCTGTCACGCAAAGTCTGCACCAGCCATTTTGGCATAGTTTTTGCCTGTTCAATATCAGCTCTCTCATCAACAAGTGCATCATGTAAATCTGCATCAGAAATGGCATGATCTGCATCATCATATGAAACCTGCAAAGGTTGAGAAGTTGCCTCATTAGGACCAGCGCTAGCCTGTCCACCTGTAAAAAGAGGCATCAAAGTATCATACATGTCTTTGGAGCTAACAGATGTCTCCTTAGTACATGAAAGCAATGGCTGAATAGCATCTTCCACAAAGACAACATCACGACTAACCAGAATGCGTTTAGTCTGTGGATGATACAGACGATAGCCTTTACTTTCAGAACTGTACCCAACAAAAATACATTTTACTGCCTTATCATCCAATTTTCTGCGACGTTGTTCAGGCACTAATGCATATGCCAAACAACCAAAAACACGCAGATGAGCAACAGATGGCTTGCGGACATGCCAAGCCTCATATGGAGTGATAGACTGCAACGCTTTCGTGGGACACCTGTTCAGTACATATGCTGCACACATGACAGCCTCAAGCCAGAAACTTTGTGGTAAAGCCTGACTTTTGACCATGCACCTCGCCATCTCCATGAGTGACCTGTTCTTTCGTTCAGCAACTCCATTCTGTTGAGGTGTATACGGCACTGTACACTGGTGTTTTATCCCACGTTCAGCCAGAAATGCATTAAAATCTGAAGACATATATTCCCCCCCTCGATCAGAACGGAGGGTGCCCATTTTACATGCTGACAGATTTTCAGCCAAAACCAAAAACTGTTTGAAGCACATGAACACTTCGGACTTTGCTTTGAGTGGATATACCCATGCATGCCTGGAAAAATCATCAATGAAAGTCACGAAGTAAAGGTAATTTCCAAAAGAGGGTGTCTGCATAGGACCACAGACATCACTATGTACAAGCTGCAATTTCTGCATAGCCCGAACTGAACCATCTTTTGGAAAGGAAGAACGCTGCATTTTGCCCAAAATACAGCCTTCACAAACATGTTTTCGAGGTGCCTCAAGTTTGGGCAAAGAGGACACCATTTCAGATTTCTGCAGGCGTAACAAACTAGCAAAATTCAGATGACCAAAGCGTGCATGCCAAAGCTTTGCATCTGACATAGCCTGAGAATCATGAACTGCACATGCCGAATCATTCACAGATTTTTCATAGTCTATGAGCTTATACAGCCCACGACATAAAATGCCAGAAGCAATAATCACATCGCCATTTGAGAGATCATGGACTGTACACCTGTCATCAACGAATTTCACAACCAAGCCAATCTTGGCTAATGCAGAAACTGATAACAGGTTCTTTTTGATCCCTGGCACAAATAAAGCATTTGACAAAGTGAAAGAACTACCATCAGCAGTAGTCAGAATGATCTTACCAACTCCCATAACAGGATAAGAGGAGTTATTGGCGCATGTGACAGTATTCCCTGTAGGGGCAGGCTCGAGTGAAGAGAAGAAACTGCGCTGCGAGGTAATATGTTTGGTTGCCCCACTGTCAAAGTACCAAACATCTGAGTCTACTGCAGACATGCACTGATCATGAGAAGATGGGTCAAAATTGCAAACAGTAGTAAACGCCCATTCTTCTTCCTGCACAAGATTTGCAGACTCTGTTTTTGGTGTAGAGGCCTCTGCAACAACCATTCCAGCCTCTTTCTTCTTTGCCTCTTTAGCAGCCAGTTTTGGACAGTTCTTTATAATATGATCATTTCCTTTACAGTACTTGCAGAACAATTTCTGCTTTTCTGATTTCTTCTCATCTTTATCCTGGTTCTTCGATTGTGCAGCATTTGCAGATTTCTGCTTACTAGTAGAAGAGCTCCATTTTCCTTTGCCCTTCTGACTAGCCAGGAAAGCTTGATCTGCAACACGCATAATGGACCTGTTCTGCCTGGACTGATCTTCGTGCAACAGAACAGAGACTAATTCCTCAAATGACAAGGCATTCGGATTGCCTTTCATCATCAATCGAAGAGTAGAGGCAAAACTCTGATATGAATAAGGAAGGCCATTCAGAACGGTCTGCACAAGTGAGCTATCTGGTATAACCTCATCAGCAGAAATCAATTGTTCCTTCAGGTCTTTGATCTTTGTAAGAAAACTGTCCATCGAATCACCTTCATTCATGTGCTCACTCTCCAACTGTTTTCGGAGGTAAGCAACACGAGCCTCATTCCTAGCCTGGTACAAAGTGGTAAGTGTATCCCAAGCATCCTTTGCTGTTCTGCAAGAGCGAATGTGAGGAATAATGGCACGTTTGACAGACAAAGCTATCAATGCATGTGCCTGGGCATCTCTGCCATCCCAACGAATCTGCTCTACAGTAGGTGCAACAGAAACAGCAGCACGAACAGGAATCTGCGGAATATCATCTTCGACACCATCTTCATCAGCTCCAACACCTGTATTTGCAGTACCTGTCGTTACAGGTGTAACAGGACGTCTTTCAACACCCTGCACAATGTTCCACAATCCTTTTGCAACCAGTACATGTCGCATCATATAAGCCCATAATGGGTAGTTGGTACCATCCAACTTATCCTCAACAGCCAACATACGGAATACATCACTGCTTTCAGCCATGGCCGGTGACTAAAATACCTTGATGCTGAAAATTGACTGTATCTCAAAAAGTTGAACAAAACTGCCCAGACGAGTTCTGCTAGACCTGTAGCAGACTTCGAGACGCTTAAACTGGCGAACAGAAACTGGTATATACCTTTGGCACAAAAGGACGAAATAGCCTGCACAAGCACTGCGATAGTGCGTTCGGAGGCCGAAACGAGCTCAGATCGCGATTTCGGCACCACAGAGCGAAGCCGTTTTGATCTCGAAAACACCCTGAGTATGCTCACCAAACTTTGTGCGAATCTGAGACTGCAAACGGAGGAGTGTCGACGGCGCCCTGGAAGAATCAACGACCTGCTCTGACACCAATTGTTGGAGTTAGACGTCTGCGGAAGCACGCGAACAGCACAAGGAAGAGGAAGAAGCTTGGAGCACAACACACAAGACTGAATGTATTACTAGAGAATGTACAAAGATAAGTAGCCCATTAGGGCAATAGGCGTATATACAAGCCGGGGGAAAAAAACCTCCTAAAGAGGGAAAAAAGTGCCCCGGCGGTCCTAGAGTGTTCACACACATCACTACCTAAATATATCAACACCCAACTCCAACAGACTCTGGCAGGTGGTTGGAAAGAGAATTAGACTTCAAAAACGTCTCAGTTGGCAGCAAGCCCTGCTGGGAGAAGCGATCGGCTGCTCCGCGACTCTCTGGAACGCCATCAGAGGGGAGGTCCTATGGAAAATCTGGCGGGAAAGATGTGCTTTCAACTTTGGTGACTCCCCCAAGGAGTGGTCAATTGAGAAATCGCTGTTCCTCCTTGGCAAAAGGATTGTCAACTGTAAACCCCCCCCCCCCCCCCTTTAGGCATCATCAAGTACTCCTTTTGATCGATAACAAGCTTAAACCCAAGTGGGCCCCACATGAGGGTGATGAGAGGGTAATTAACCTTCTTTGTAATGTCATCTAAGCTTTGTAAAAGCTTCCCCTGCTTTGTGGGATTTGGGGGGTCCGGTGGGCACTAGTCCCCTTCTCTTGTACTTTTCTTTATTTAATTCAAGTCCGGGAGAGTAGGCTAATGCCGAACTTCCTTTATATTAAAAAAAAAGTATTGTGGAACATTGTGCAGGCTGTTGAAAAACGTCCTATCACAACTACAACTGTTACAAGTGCAGGTATTGAACCTGATGATGAAGGTGTTGAAGATGATGATATTTTGCATATTCTTGTTCGTGCTGCAGCTTTTGCTGCACCTAATGTAGAGCAAATTTGTTGGGATGGCAGAGATGCCCAGACACATGCATTGATAGCTTTGTCTATCAAACGTGCCATTATTCCTCACACTTCCTTTTGTAGAACACCTAAGGATGCTTGGAATACACTTACCACATTATACCAAGCTAGGAATGAGGCTCGTGTTGCTTACCTCCGAAAACAGTTAGAGAGTGAGCACATGAATGAAGGTGATTCTATGGATAGTTTTCTAATAAAGATCAAAGACTTGGAGGAACAATTGATTTCTGCTGATGAGGTTATACCAAATAGCTCATTTGTGCAGACTGTTCTGAATGGTCTTCATGATTCATATAAGAGTTTTGCTTCCACTCTTCGGTTGATTATGAAAGTTTATCCAAATGCCTTGTCATTTGAGGAGTTAGTCTCTATTCTGTTGCAGGAAGATCAGTCTAGGCAGAACAAGTCCATTATGCATGTTGCAGATCAAGCTTTCCTGGCTAGTCAGAAGAGCAAAGGAAAATGGAGCTCTTCAACTAGTAAGCAGAAATCTGCTAATTTTGCACAATCGAAGAGGGAAGACAAAGCTGAAAAGAAATCAGAAAAGTAGAATTTTTTTTGCAACTACTCTAAAGGAAATGATCATATCATAAAGAACTATCCAAAACTGGCTGCTAAAGAGGCAAAGAAGAAAGAGGCTGGAATGGTTGTTGTAGAGGCCTCTACACCAAAAATAGAGTCTGCTAATCTTGTGGAGGAAGAAGAATGGGCATTTACTACTGTTTGCAGTTTTGACCCATCTTCTCATGAGCAGTGCATGTCTGCTATAGACTTAGATATTTGGTACTTTGACAGTGGGGTGACCAAACATATTACCTCGCAACGTAGTTTATTCTCTTCACTCAAGCCTGCCCCTACAGGGAATACTATTACATGCGCCAAGAACTCCTCTTATCTTGTTATGGGAGTTGGTAAGATCATTTTGACTACTGTTGATGGTAGTTCTTTCACTTTGGCAGATGCTTTCTTTGTGCCATCTGTTATCACTTTCTGCATTAGCGAAGATTGGCTTGGATGTGAAATTTATTGATGACAGATGTACAGTTCATGATCTGTCAAATAGCGATGTGATTATTGCTTCTGGCATTTTATGTCATGGGCTGTATAAGCTCATAGACTATGAAAGTTCTGTAAATGATTCGGCATGTGCAGTACATGATTTATAGGCTATGTCAGATGCAAAGCTTTGGCATGCACGCTTTGGTCATCTGAATTTTGCTACACCTGTAGAAATCTGAAATGGTGTCCTCTTTGCCCAAACTTGAGGCACCCGGAAAACATGTTTGTGAAGGCTATATTTTGGGCAAAACGCAGCGTTCCTCCTTTCCAAAGGATGGTTCAGTTCAGGCTACTAAAAAATTGTAGCTTGTACATAGTGATGTTTGTGGTCCTATGCAGACACCTTTTGGAAATTATCTTTACTTTGTGACTTTCATCGATGATTTTTCCAAGATTGCATGGGTATATCCATTGAAGGCAAAGTCCGAAGTGTTCATGTGCTTGAAACAGTTTTTGGTTTTGGCTGAAAATCTATCAACATGTAAAATGGGCACCCTCCGTTCTAATTGAGGGGAGGAATATATGTCTTCTGAGTTTAATGCATTTCTGGTTGAACATGGGATAAAAAACCAGTCTACAGTGCCATATACACCTCAACAGAATGGAGTTGCTTAATGAAAGAACAGGTCACTCATGGAGATGGCAAGGTGTATAGTCAAGAGTCAGGCTTTACCACATAGTTTCTAGCTTGAGGCTGTCATGTGTGCAACATATGTACTTAACGGGTGTCCCACTAAAGCACTACAGTCTATCACTCCATATGAGGCTTGGCATGATCGCAAGCCATCTATTGCTCATCTGCGTGTTTTTGGTTGTTTGGCATATGCATTAGTGCCTAGACATCGCAAAAAGATGGATGATAAAGTAGTAAAATGTATTTTTGTTGGGTACAGTTCTGAAAGTAAAGGCTATCGTCTGTATCATCCATAGATTAAACACATTCTGGTTAGCCGTGATGTTGTTTTTGTGGAAGATGCTATTCATCCATTGCTTTCATGTACTAAGGAGACATCTGTTAGCTCCAAAGACATGTATGATACTTTGCTGCCTCTTTTTATAGGTGGACAGTCTAGTGCTGGTCCTAATGAGGCAACTTCTTATCCTTTGCAAGTTTCATGTGATGATGCAAATCATCCCATTTCTGATGGAAATTTACATGATGCACTTGTTGATGAGAGAGGTGATATTGAGGAGGCAAAAACTATGCCAAAATGGCTCGTGCAGACTTTGCGTGACAACAAATTAGATGCACTTTTGTCATATCGTACTCAATCAGGCTCTCATAATGCCTCTTTTGCATCAAATTGCTATGCTATGGCTGCATCTAGTCTCTGTGATGAGAATGAGCCTGTTTCATTTGAGGAAGCACAAAATTTAGAAAATTAGATGACTGCTATGCAATCTGAATATGATGTTATAATGAAGAATGGTACTTGGTCTTTATGTGACTTGCCTCCTAGCAAGAAGGCCATTGGCACTAAGTGGGTTTACAAGCTAAAGCGTAAGTCTGATGGAACAGTTGACAGGTACAAGGCTAGGCCTATTGCAAAGGATTATGCACAAGAAAGAGGCATTGATTTTGATGGCACCTTTGCACCTACATGCCATATGATTACTGTTCGGAGCATCTGTGCACTTGCAGCCCATCATGGTTGGAATGTACTTCAGTTGGACATTAAATCTGCATTTCTAAATTGTGACTTTCATGAAGAAGTGTATGTTTTATAGCCTCATGGCTTTGTGCAGAAAGGGCATGAAATCCAGGTGTGTAGGTTAAAGAAAGCAGTATATGGTTTAAAGCAAGCACCACGTGCTTGGTATGAGAAGATAAATGTCTATCTGATTCCACATAGTTTATAGAACAATTCAACTGAGAGGATCTTATATGTTAATCGTGCTAATGATGTGCTTCTGATCATTGTTGTCTATGTTGATGACATGTTGCTCAATGGTCCTATTGAGAAGCATATTGCTGATTAGCATGCCTCATTTGAGATGTTTGATTTGGGGCATTTGCATCACTATTTGGGCATTCAGTTTATGCAAGTTGATGGTGGAATGGCTTTGTGTCAAATGAAATATATTGAGATATTATTGCAGCATGTTGGCCTTGAAGATTGTAAGCCTATTGCCACTCCTATGGAGACAGGTTACGATTGAGTCTTCATGATGTTGGAGATGCATTTGATGTTGTCCTCTATCAACAACCTGTTGGATGCCTGATTTACTTATGCATTACTCAACCAAATATTTAGTTTGTTGTCTCACAGATGAGCAGGTTTATGCATTGCCCAAGTGTCAAGCATTGGCAGGCGTTTAAGCGCATCTTTCTCTACTTGAGTGGTCCTCGGATACTTGGGTTGTTTTATCCCAAGGGGGGATCACTACCGCCACATTTGCATGCCTTTTCTGACTTAGAATGGGCTGGTTGCTATGACACTCATGTGTCCACTAGTGGCTTTTGCTTCATGCGTGGTAGCTCATGTATATCTTGGTTGAGCAAGAAGCACCCTACTATGGCCACTTCTAGTTGTGAGGCTGAGTATAGGGTAGCTTTCACAGTGAGTGTTGAGTGTGTGTGGCTGAGACACCTTATGGCTGATTTGGGTGTTGGTCAGTCTTCTACGACCACCATCTTCACTGATAGTCAAAGCGCATTGGTAGTTGCGAGGAACCCTATGTTCAATGCTCGCACTAAGCACATGAAGGTGCATTATCATTATGTCAGGAAGAGGTTCTCTATTGGGGAGATTAGCTTGGCATATGTGCCCACGCAGGAGAACATTGTAGACCTTTTGCACGAAGGCTCTGCCTAGGGAGAATTTTGAAGCTTTCCGCAAAGCTTTGGGCTTACTTCTTTTTGTGGAGTGATTTCCACATAGCTTGGTACTTCGTTATACATGAGTGCCAACTAATTGGTCACCGCATCACTCCAAGGGGGGATTTGTTGATATATTTAGGTAGTGATCTGTGTGAACACTCTAGGACCACGGAGGCGCTGTTTTCCCTTTTTAGGAGGTTTTTCCCCCGGCTTGTATATATGCCTATTTCCCTAATGGGCTGCTTATTGTTGTGAATTCTAGTGGTAATACATTTAGTATTGTGTGTTGTGCTCCAAGTTTCTTCTTCTTCCTTGTGTTGTTCGTGTGCTTCCGCAGACGTCTAACTCCAACACTAGCTTGCCCCAAAATTTCCATAGGGAAGTGGTGGCAATATCACCTTCTACTCCTCAATCTAAAATAGCCTTTGTTGTGTGCCCCTAGTAAGTGATAGGAAAATAGGTGTTTCAAAATATTATATTGTTTTGCAATGACAATATGACATTGATTATCACTTTTAAGTGTAGTTTCCATATTTATTAGAGAACCTACATGTGAGGAAGTACCCTTAAGTAGATTACCTCAAAAGAGATAAGGTGAGATGCTTTGTACTTTGCTTTAGGCCAAGAGAGTGATGCTATCAGTTGCTTCCTACTTACTTGAGGGAAGACATTTGAGCCAAGTCTGAGACAATATGTAGAAACCATTTCTCTCCAATCACAATATGTTGTCCAACCTAAATCAACATAATCTTTAAGAATATCTCTTATAATACACATAATCCTAAAATCTAAGGTTCCTACAACATACATTAGAATTTGTAAGCCTATAGTCCAATGACTTTCTTGTGATTTGTGATGGAAACTAATCAATAATCTAAGTATAATGAATATCTGGACTAGTATTGCACATAAAATTTAGGACTTCCAAAAGGTTTGTATAATTCTTGAAATGGTTATCATGTATTATCATCTATTGAAGATTTAAGATTCGTACCCATCAGTGGGATATTCCATTTTGATTCCATCATCGAAAAATTTTGAGGGATTTTCGTGCTTATTTTTGTTATTTCTGGCCATGCTTTCTCCATAAATCAATAGCAAGGCAATAATAGTGTAGAGCAAGATTTTTCATCTCAAAATCATTGCTCAAACTAGTGTGCATTTCTTTTATAAAATCTGAACGATGTTGTCTAATTATAAAAACATCTACACAAGAGATGATAACCACTAGATGGTTATCTTTTTTCATAACATACATATTTGCATTGGAAGTGATTTTTTGAAAGCCTAGATTTTAAGAAAACCATTAACTCATTGGTAAAAATTTTTTCAATAATTTCTTAGGCCACATAATCCCTTTTTAAGTCTAAAAATCCTTTATTCAAATCCTTGTGGTCGAGATCCATATACCTCTTGCTTAAGGTATCCATTCAAAATGTTGATTTTATGTCCATCTAGATTCTAGACAACTTTTTATGTGCATCAACTTCAAGTATCATGTGAATTCAAGGACAAGCTTTTATGTCCATCAACTTCAAGTATAGTGGATTCAAGTATCATGTGAATTCAAAATGTTGATTTTATGTCCATCTAGATTCTAGAAAACCTTTTGTGTGCATCAACTTCAAGTATAGTGGACATTCAAGGACTTGGTGAAAATGTCTCTTTGACATCAAATCATTCCACATGTGAGAAGTCTTTTGCAAAGAGACATCATTCTTTGTTCTCTAAAGTATCATCTACTTTATATTAGGCTTTTTGAATCCATTTAGCACCAATTATCGTTTCCTTTGGTAGCGAATTTAGAATTTTGAAGTGTCATGTTTGAGTTTGTTGTCATACACAACCTATATTGCCACTGTCCACTTGGAGTGTCTAAGTGCTTCATCTATATTTGTGTCTTTTTTTTTAAATTGAATACATAATTTGATGCATAAGATCCATATTAACAATATAATGTGATTTTCGTTTTGTGCATCTATCATTTTTAATTTGTGCAACCCGTTTGAAGATATTCTAGAACATCCCCTTGAGGATTGCAATTATCAAGGGATTGTATTCAGAATGAAACTCTCTAGGAGGAAATTTAGAAGGAAATGTGTGTAGCCAACTTTGAAAACCCCTCAGAGAATGGTCTTTAGAGAAATCCCAAGTTTGCCTAGGTAGAAGAATAGAAAAAATGTAAACGTTCTTTGCCCATTAAACACCATAAAATGTTTGTTGTAGAAAATAATAAAATGAAAAGTAAGTGGATCCCTCACAAATGGGATGAAAAGGTAATCAACCTTCTTTCTAATTCTCTCGTTTTCTCGTATTGGCTGTCCTTTTATTAATTTAAAGTGTTTTGTTAAAGAAAAGCAAATAATAGCATTTTTCTCAGTGTTGAAAATTTGAAGGTACAATTTTTATTGGACAAAAGAACTCTAATACTTCTAATATTACCTTCCTTTATATAATTTTTGAGAATGAATGGCCTCCATGAAGAGTAAGGAAGAAAGAGGACACCATTCATGGATGGATTTGATCAAGAAAAAGGATCTAGTAGAGGCATGAACATAGGCATCAACATAGGCATAGGCATTGGAAAGTAAAAGATGGTCAAATTTATGAAATTATTATCGACACAATATAATGTAGAGATTGGAATTTAAAATTGCAATAAATATGATTTTAGGGTTTATCAAAGTCCACCTTGAAAAACAAGAGGTCTTGCTTTTATTTTCTGCCATTTTCATAGCCTCAAAAACAAGACGATGGCATCAACAATATTTGATCATGATGGGGGTCGAAGCGAGTAGCCAAAGAAGGATATATTTGCTCATGATGGTGGTTAGAAAAGAAATCCTTCCTTGGTTTCCCAAGTCACTTTGATAACCACTTTTATGGATCAATTTGATAACACCAATGTTGTTTTGAACAGAGTGAGCTTTTAGGACTAGTAATTTCTAGTTGTAAATAGAAGAAGGACTAGTAATTTCTAGTGGTAAATAGAAGAAGAGAAACATGATTTATAAAACGTTTCTTATATGCAAACCATTTTATAAATTTTCAAATGAGGTGAAGTAGTTTGAATGCGAGGATGTGAATGGTTGATGTGAAATCAGCCCTATTAGACCTCAAGAGTTTCTTGGAGGAAAATGTAGGAAAACATAATAATAGTACATAGAAGGCACAAGGAAGGAAGAGTCCTTCATTTAAAGAAAAGAGCGGGCTTAATATGAAGTGGAATTGTGTCCCACCGGAGATAATGACCTCAAAGCTTTAAAGCTTTTGTAAGTAAATGTGGGAATTTTTTTAATCCAATATTACTGAAATGAAACATAGATGCAAGACACACCAACATCGAGAAATGATTTAAAGGATCAAAACTCAAAACCAAAATTATGGCCAATTTTTTTATAAAAATCATCACAAAACAACTTATAAACTTGCTCCTTGGATACTTATGACAAAGGAGATACTTATGACAAAGGAGATGCAAACTATGAACAATAGGATTTAGTTGATTTGAACACCTATAGGATATGGAGCATCTTTGCCAATCGAGACCTTCTTAATCCCAACTTTCTGTTTACACAAGAGATACATCGAGATGAAGATGGGACTTGAACCCTGGACATCCTCCTAGGCATTCATGCATGTCAATCACCGAGCCATGCCCCCTTGACATAAAGCTGGGATTGGGTTATTGTAAATTTTACAAAAAAAAAAGTTCAATAACGTAACAAACTAATTTTTGGATAATATTGCTTCAGTGCTCATGAGTGTCAAACTAAAGAAGAAATATCACCTTAGGATATGATTTCCCATTCCATCATGTAAGTTTGACTTTCATCTTTGTCTTGGTGTTTTATAACCTACAAGAATGTGTTCTAATCTTGTTGCTAAATGAATATGAGGATCTATAAATTATCATGATTTTTGTGCCTATGTTATCAAAAGGGGGTTTAACATGTTCTGTGTTGAAGACTACAAGTCATGGAGGAACTGAGACTTTTGGACCATTATTTGCTCCCCATGACATCTTGTTCCTTCTGGAGTTCAACTATCTTGTTCCTTCAGGAGTTCAATTGAATACTTGCATGTGGTCTTCATGGATGGAAACCGAAGGGATTTTTTTCTCCGCTTGAGTTGATGACCAATAAATCATTTTCGATCCATGCTTTGTGATGGTGCACTTCGATTGCTCAAAATGTTGGTCGCAAGACCTCAACCAAGGGCCAGAAATGTTTGAGTGTTGGATACGACACATGGCAGGACCTTCATGATCAACATGGCCCTTGGGATAAGAGGGCCATTTCGGAGATCCCTCATCTCTCAAATGGTTGCAAACTCTCCCTCCTCCAAAAGGAAAGGGGCTTTTTTCCTTATTATGGAGTTGTTGTTAACCAAAGAAATGCTCAAGTCTGATTCTTTGCTAACCTGATGTTCGAAACTTCCAAAACTTGAAAAGTTACGATTGATTTGATCATTGGGAAGCACAACTAGAGGTGGAATTTAAATTGGAGCAGAGTTTAATGGGGCCTATGTGCTTGTTAGTATGAAATGGCGACTTCTCTTATGACTATTGCTACACAAAGATGTTTGCATTGGCGCCAAGGCCAGCTATTAGAATATTAGGGATGGCAAATGTGTTAGATGTGGTGAGTTCCAGGATTTTCATCATTTTTTTTCTTGATTGTAGATTTGGTCAAGATTTATGGAAAGAAAAAGTATTTCTAAAAGTTGAATTACATATATATATATATATATATATATATATATATATATATATATATATATATATATATATATATATATATATATATATATATATATGTATGTGTGTGTGTGTGTATCTTTGTTTGTATATGTATGCACTTATGTAGGTATCTATGTGTATGCATATGTTTTATTCTAAATCTTAATGGTATATTTTCTTTTGATCAGGTTGAGGCTGAACCATAGTGGATGTTGAAGATTAAAGATTGTGCTGATGTATTATAGTGGATGATATGTAGATTATGATGATCCGAATTCTTTTATTGTGGTAATAATAAATGCAAATGGAGTTGTGTTATAAATTAAAGTCTATGCTCCAATTATATGTAAATGGAGTTGTGTTATAAATTAAAGTCTATGATCTGAGTGTTTGAATTCAAGCATATATGAAATCTTACACCATTTAATCACTCATGTGAATGGCCAAAGATAACGAGATTAGATTTAAGTATAGGTTCGCTTTCTTTAAGAAGTAATCCACTCAGCCTAGTGGTTAAGTCTTAATGTTGGGAACGAGGTCTAAGGTTCAACCCCCATGGAGAGCATGGGGAATAAATTTCGCCCAAAGATCTCTAGAGCCTTCTAATTCAAGTTAATATGAGTTGACTTGAGTTCAAAATGACTTAACTCTATTGGCGAGTATGCCTACCAGTAGTGGAATCTAACGGAAGGTACTAAAGGAGTGGTGGAGATTGCACATGTACTTCTGAACTCTAGATACATTTATGGTCCTCATTTATTTGAGTCATAAGGTTGGGAGGAAAGTTATCTCTCCAGCACATGGTGTTCCTTATGATTTTAGTTTGTTAGAAGCTGCATGAGGGTTTTTGATGGTGCGAGAAAGATAGATAGCGGTGGAAGATATTCAAATGTTCATGATTTTATTGATGTTATTCTAGTGCAAAACGAAGCTAAATGTAGGCGCTGTATCGATTATATTAGTAGCACTGTCTAATAGTACCACAAATCTTAAAATAGTGAAGATTGATGGTAAGTGAAAGTTTTAATAATTAAAGATTATGAGAAACTACTAGTAGTGATGGAGAACGTTACCTCAGAATTGGAGCAATGAACCAATAGGCCGTCCCAAGGGTGCACACTTTTCTCATTTCACCCAAAGATTGAACTTGAGGTATTGCTCACATAGAATATAGAGTCTTTGAGCCTTCAAAAGGTCTCAAAGCTACAATTCGGTTCTGTTATGTCCCTCAAGATGAGCTAGTGATAGTTTCCACACACCAATTTCTTGCGTAAACAAATAATGGTGCACTGATGTACAATTTATGTATTTCAGAACAGAGAATTAAGATGCAAATTGACACTCCACAAGCTTTAAAAAAAATTACAAATGAATATTGATTTGGTAGCTTAGCTAATTACAAAGTGGTGTTTCAAGTTTTATTACAATGTGTATTCACCAAAGTAGAGGGAGATAGAAGATAAGATCTCTACCAATGTGCAGACATAAGAAAGCAAGGGGATGGCTGGAAAAGAATCAAACATATAGTAATGATAAGTCTAACATTACTGAAGTAAACCAAAAATCCTTCCTCGCTCCATATATATCTGCTTGTTTGGAATCAAATGTTTCACCAAAAAGTGATCCATGATTGTGATCTTCCTTGTTGAACTCATGCCCATGACTTTTGCACTCCCAAATTATAGTTGATGATGTGGAAAAGTTGGTTGGAGGTTATCCTCTTGATCCTTTGGGATCCCCCTCTCTCGCCTTTCTCTCTCTCTCTCTCTCTCTCTCTCTCTCTCTCTCTCTCTCCCTCTCTCTCTCTCCCTCCTTCTCTCTTTCTCTGTTTCCCTCTCTATCTCTCTCTCGTTATCTCTCTCTCTCTCTCTCTCTCTCTCTCTCTCTCTCTCTCTCTCTCTCTCTCCTTTTCTTGTCCTAGCCCGACGCATGGCCTTTGCCTCCTTAGTCAAGAGAAATATAGACCTGATAGTCACCCATGTGAGGAAATGGGGATTCGCTTCCACTTGTAGGAGCGAAGACCCCAGTCGTGTCTTTGATAAATGAAGGGCTGACGAGGGTCCAAGAGGAGCTAAATGAGACCTGATTCATTGAGGAGTTGTTGCATTAGAATTGGGATCCAAAAAGAATGGTTACCAAGTGTCATAATAGTAATGAAGTGCCTTGCAAACCACATCCTTCTAATGTTTGGAAGTGAAGAAATGGATTTTCAAGCTCTAAGTATTGGCATTAGATGGCCCTAAGTACTTCCCATGAACTTTTTGATGGTTTCTGGAGTTCTTCCCCAACAAAGCAATGGCTACGAAGTTTCCACTTTGGATAGAACTGCCCAACCTACCTTGTGACATACATAGATTTGTGAAAGACATTATCTCCCCTCTTGGAAAGCTAAAAATAATAAAAGCTAAATTTGGGGGCCTAATCTACAAGGGCATGTCTAACTCTTTCAATCCAGATTGCCATCTGCAAGTCTATATGGAGGTACACCTCAACTCAAATCTTCCCTCACCATCAACATTGCATTGTGCGAAGGAAGTATTTTGGAACTCGAAATCACATACAAGGGTCTACCTAACACTAAATTCTATTGTGGGGTTCACATCCACAGAATCAAAGAGTGCACCCTAAGAATAGATAAAAAAAATATAAAAAACAAAATGAAACTAGAGAACAATACATCTAACGAGTGGTTAACCCTCCCGCCCCCCACAAACTCATAAGAATTCCTCGATTCAGAAGAAAGAATAATAGAAGCCCCAACTCTAGAGAAAGAGGTAATATGTTTGACTACTTGGGTGGATTCACGTTGAAAAAGGAAATTGATTGAATAAAGAGGAAAACCAAGAGGACAGAACTTCCATCATCAGATCCACTATTCTATTTTTTTTTTGATATAAAGGAAGTTCGGCCTGAGCCTACTCTCCTATACTTGTATTAAATGTAAGAAAAACAAAAGTACAAGTGAAGGGGGCTAGTGCCCCACGGGACCCTCCAAGTCCCATTGAGCAAGCGTAGATCTTACAGAGACTAGTTGACATTACAAAGAAGGTTAATCACCTTCCCATCACTCCTCATGTGGCGCCCACTTAGGTTTAAGCTTGTTGTTGATCAAGAG
Organism: Ceratopteris richardii; assembly: GCA_020310875.1. Classification (NCBI taxonomy): domain Eukaryota; kingdom Viridiplantae; phylum Streptophyta; class Polypodiopsida; order Polypodiales; family Pteridaceae; genus Ceratopteris; species Ceratopteris richardii. The sequence continues at coordinate 81,332,808 of CM035439.1, forward strand.
GAGCACTTTATGATGCCTAAAGGGGCGGGGATTTCTTATAGTTGGTGATTCTACTACCGACAAGGAAGAATGATTTCTCAATCAACCACTCTTTGGGAAGTCACCAAAGTTATAAGCACATCTTTCCTGCCAGATCTTCCAGAGGACCTCCCCTCTGATGGCATTCCAAAGAGTCGTCAAGCAGTCAATCGCTTCTCCTAGCAGAGTTTGTTTCCAATTGATATGCTTCTGAAGTCTAATTTTCTTTTCGACAATCTGCTAGAACCCGTTGGAGTTGGGACAAGTGAAGAAGATGTGAACAACATCTTCAATGGACCAGCAATAGTGCCTTCACCAGGGAGATGCCCCACAAATTTTGCTAGCCTTTAAGTTGGTCCATATTCCCCAATGAAGGATTTGCCATAAGAGGACACACTTTTTGACTTCTATGAGAGGGTGCTAGAGAGCCATGAACTTCATATCCCATCACAGTTGAGTCCATGATAGGCACCACTTCTTGTTGAGGTTGATGTGATAATCAGTGTTTCCTTTGATATGCGAGATATTCGGAATTTTTGTTAGGCAATTACCATTGTGCCATCCGAGACCCAGCGGGCATGGCGAGTTGTGCCCCATAAGACAGACTTTGGAGCGGTCCCAGACAAGAAGTCTGCTTTGTAAAATATTCCATTCTTCGTAGGTAATGTTGATGCTAGGCTCAGTATCCTCAAAGCTGATCCAATGGTTGGTGTCTTGTTTCCAGAGATGTTTCCATTTTCTGAAGCCCTTGTTCTAGAGCCTCTTAGCGCTTCAAATGTTCCATGATTCCACATTCCTGATGCCATGGATTGGAAACCAGATAGAGTCATTCTATCTGATACTAGCCGCCCATTTCCAATCTTCACTGATTCTTATGAACTCTTCCATAGGGAGATTCAAGCCTTTTGGGAAAACCGGGATCAGCAAAAACAAAAGGGTCAAAATGTTAAGATTCTTCCAATTCAAGAATCCCACAAAAGTCAATGTGTTCTTTTTTCTGAAGATCAATTTGGCCCACGAAGTCTCCCCATTGCACCATGCCTTAATCATCCATTTTGTCGCAAGTTTGTTAGCCATGCACCCAATGTCTAGAATACCAATGCCCCCACCATCCCTTTGGCTAGTGTAGATGGATCATTTGATTTTAGGCACCCCCCTCCTATTGTGGTCTCCCGTCCAAAGGAACTTTCTACAAATACTTTCCAGATTGGACAGCTCTTGCTCTTTGGGTCTCCAACAAGAGAGGAAGTAAATAGTCAACGAGATGAGGAATGTGTTAATAACCATTGCACAACCCGTGATATTGATTTGCATACATTCTAATAGTTTAGCTTGCTTTCGAGTCTGGCTAAGTCCCAGTTCCATTGCTGGTCCAATGAGATACCAAAGCCCAAGGGAATCCCAAGAAGCCAAAAAATTTGGCCTCCACGAATGATTTGGCAGCCATGATCAAAGAGAAGGTTAGGTTGGACCCTAATGATAGCTCTAAAAGCGGTCTTTAAGTGATTGATTTTGGATCTAGAGGCTTCGCAAAAAGTATCCAAGCACCTCCAAAACGTTTCCAGGCTTGTGCAATCATTGTGGACAAATGCATTCATATCATGGGCGGAAAATCATGGTGATCTAGCCAAGGTTACGGGGCAGAGGAGGCCTTTGATATTACCAACTTCCACCTATTGTTCCACCAACCGAATAAGCCCTTTCGTGGTGATGGCAAAGAGAAGAGGAGACAACAGGCACCCTTGTCTGATTGATCGTTTTAATTTGATCGCCTTCAAAAGTTGGCCATTAACATTAATTTGAGTCAATGTGTTTCCCAAATGGGTCGAGATCATCTTGGTGAATTTTTGGCTACAACTGAGATCCTTAAGTGATTCCAAAATATAGTCCCATTCCTGCCTATCATAAGCTTTGTCAAAGTCGATCTTTACAAAAACCACATCTTTTCTTGACTCATCCGTGAAGTCGAGACCTTCCCAAATATCAAATATGGCTTCCAAAATCGACCTGCCTTTGATAAAGCCTTTATGGTTCTCGCTTAGCCAAGCACTCAATTGGCCAAAAATTCTATTGGCTATGACTTTATCAATGATCTTATATCCTGTTTGAAGCATCATAATTGGACGCCAGTTCTCAATTCTATTTTTTGCCCCTTTTTGTGGATTAAATTGATAATGCCATTGTTGAGACGATGGAAGCACCCCAAACTCAAGTGCCTCTTGTCAAACCAAATGAAGAGGGGTAGCAATCACCAACCTGAAGGACTTAAAGAACTCATTAGTGAGCCCATCCAGCCCTCGACTTCTCCCTCTGGGAAGGGCATCAATGACTTCAATGATTTCTTTTTCCAAGATAGGGGCATCAAGCAAGGCATGAAGGTATTGTGGGATCCTATAAGAGGATACCCTAGAGATGGCCACCATGCAATCCCTTGTATGAGGGGAGAGGGGAGTCAAGATCCCTAGGAGTCTCGTAAAATATTCTTCAATGAATTTGATATTTTCTTCTTTTGTATTGCATACATCAGCGTTTGATTCTAGCAATAGGGGAATCGATTCTCTGTTTTGTTTCCTTTTTAAGAATGCTGCACATCTCTTTGGTGGGCTTGTCAACTTTTCCAGCCCACCACTCCTTAAAGAAAATTTGAAAATTTTTCCTTGGAATTTCTTCCTCGTATCTCAACATTGCTCTGATTCTACGTAGACCTTTTTGGGATTGAGCTTTTCCTTTGTTCACTTCCTTCTCAAGTCTCTAGAGTCTATGATAAAGAGCTTCTCTACGTGCTCGCTGAATAGTCTAGAGTATCTTCATGGTTCTTATCATGATCTGTCACGAATTCATGACTACACATCTCCAACCCTTGGCTGGGGATGAACAAGTGGAAAAAGCCTCCTTCCACACTTCAGCAATTTCTTGATGGACACAGCGGAAAGCATTGCTCAGGGCCATCCTTCCCTCTCACAATGCACTGACCTTGCCATCTCTGATCACGATCATTATCTCATTCCAACCTCCCACCAAAAATCGTAAGAATCCACTATTCTTGATTCCTATGCCAACAAGGTTTTCAATCCGAAAGGCAAAGCCACCCTTGATCTTCACCTTCCTTGGAAGTGCCCAGTAATAGGGAAAGTGGTGCCAAATAGTGGCTTGACTCAAAAGAATAAGGAGGAAGTGAGAACCAAGAAGAACATAGAGAAAACCTCAATTTGAAAAATCCCCCTCAGGGCACATCCCGAATGGTCTTTTCTGCTTGTGTACTACATGAGCCTTGCATGCAAACTTTGGCCTAATCATCAAGTTGCTTTCACCAGTGATATAGTCATATGCAAGAGATCATTACATAGATCATTTGGATGAGTGGAAACGTGAGTACTTACTCAGGTTGCCATGCTTGTGAGGTACCCTTTCTTACTACTATCTCATTTTGTTTGTTGATTTCCTCTCCTTGCTTATGGCTAACTCTTTAGGTCATAGTTGTGTTGACTTGATTAGATCTTCCTCAAGATTTGACAAGAAAAGAAGTAGAGAATGTGGGGTTTCTAGTCCACTAAGCAGGTCATTTCCTAAGTCCCCTCTTGGGACAAGGCCTTTAAATAGAAATACCGAATTCATCAAAAAATTTAAAGTCTATTTTTGTGTTTGCTAAGGATTTTTAGGCGAACAAGATCATGTGGACTTGGGTAAGGAACTTTTCCTGGGGGGTTCTACACCATCATCTCCCTCAATAAATAACAAGGGTAGTTTTCTTTGCTCTGTATGCACCAAAAATGACCTACTTCTAGTTTCAAAAATTTTGGAAGAACTAAGTTTAGTTGTGATCTCCCAAGTTCCCAAACCTCCAATAGAAGCTTTGAAGATTTTGGCTCTTAAATAGCTTTGGGCCACTTGGAATTGTGCTTCCTTGTGTCCAATTCCAACCTAATATCTATATGGGTTTTCTTAAAACGAAAAGGTGGATGTTGACCTTGTTTTGGCACATGGAAGATGGTTCTTTAAGGTCTTCCCTTTTTTGTTCTTCAAATGGCTAGTCTCGTTTGAAACCTCTAAGAAAAAACCATCCAAGGTACCTATTCGGGTAGAGTTCCTTGGGCTTCCCTTGAGATGGCATCAATGTCTTGAAGGTATAGGCGTTGCTATAGGTAAAGTTATGGGTTCTCAAAGAAATTTTGAGATTAACCCTTGCGTGAATCTAGACTTACTTATAGAAGTTACCCTTCATGATAAGCTTGTGCACAAGATACAAATTAGAGATGAAGAAGGGAAACTTTATCATGTTCAAGAAATTTTTGACCATCTCCCTAACTCTTGTTTTATATGCCATAAGTCAAGTCACATTGCATGCGATTTCCTAGAAGAATGATAAATTCACATCTGCAAGAAGAAAACGCTTACAAGCCCATGGTAATGGTACATGCTCTAACCTTCAAGTTCACAACCCCCCTCAAGTCTGCTATAAATTTCCTCCTCTAAATGATGAGGAAGAGGCTAATACATGCCCCCCTTGAAAATTTAAACCTTGAGCACGACCCCAAATTTGTGGATGTGTTAGACTCGCAAGCCAATTTTATAGAATTTGATATGGAGGAGAAAAGAATTATGTCCTTCATGCCCTCTAGTTAAGGATTGTTTAATGATTGACTCAATGAACCCTCGAGATAATAAAAAAAGAACCCAAAACAATGTTGATCCATTTGGGCTTTCCCTTAGTGGTCCATCAAACAAAAAGTCCTCAACAAACAGGTAGATCATTTAGTGTGTCCATGCATAATTTTGCATACAAGCACAATGGGCTAGCTAGCCCCTCAAAGTGCAAGAGTATCTAAATTTGGATTTCTAGTTGGGGCCTTTCATAATCTTTTATTTTCTTGATTGAGATTAAGTTTCAAAGGCCTTCTATTGCCTTGAACCTTAACATGGTCTCAAGTGACCACAACTAGTTTTTCTCCAATCATGACAAAGGATTTGGTGATGTTGTCATGGGGGTCCCTCTTCAATCCAAGTCCTCCCTAGATAGCATCTTCTCTTACCCTAATAACATATGGACTATTTGTAAATTGAAAGACACCTAGAACTTTAGTCTTATTATTGGTTATGCTCCCAATAGAAATTTGAAATCATTTGGCAATTTTAACTTGTATGTGACATCAATAATCTTCTTAAGTATTGTCCAAGGTCCTCAAAATCTATGTGGTAACTTGGATTTCTGAACCACTATCAATGAAGAGCATAGCAAAACTTGTAAGTCCAGAAGATCACCTTCTTGGAAAATTCATTGTGTGTGATGTATCTATACAAAAGCTCTAACCCTCTCAACATCTTTCTGAAGATTAAATTGGGATATCTTTAAATTAGTTGCATACTTGTAAGAAATTAAGCACTCAAAGACTCCTTCAATAATCCTACAGTAGCTGGACTATGTGGAACATAACCATAAATAAACTCAAATGGTGCTAGCTTAGTAGTTTTGTGCTTCCAACTATTGTAAGAAAACTCCACTAAAGGAAGGAAATTATCCGAATCTGTTTTCTTTTTTTAAACATATGTGTGACACATATCTTCAAGTTGATTTACTCTGCTTCAAGTAATTGATTTACTCTTTTGGTCTGATTGGCAGTCTGTGGATCCTCTCCAATACTCATCTTGAATTGATTTTATTAAGCATGTGCTTCCAAAAATTTCTAATGAATCTAGATCCCTATCTAGTACTTTGGACTTAGGTAAACCATGTAAATTAAAGATGTTCTAAATGAACATTTCTGCAACTTTTTGAGATCTAGTGTTTTCTTGGTAGGAATAAAGTGTGTCATTTTACTTAATCCACCTACCACTATCAGAACATAAGTATTTTAACATGGTATAATTCTTTACATCTCTTACCATCTTTGGCCACCAAAATGTGTGTCTAAACAATTGCAAAGTACATTTTCATTCTCAAAAGTGAATTCCTTTCTAAATTTCTCTTCTTTGGAACTAGGCACATGTATCCTTCCTTTCCTTTTAAGAAAAATTTTCTCAACTTGGAAATTAGAGAATGGCTTATCCTCAATATTATCTCACAATTTATTTAGTACACATTAATTGTAGTCATCCTCAACTTTGTGAGTCCTTAATTTTGTAATCAAATCAATATCTAAAACTATGAAGCTAATTTGATGCATAATATGGGATAATGCATATGGAATTGTATTGCTCATACCTTCTCTATACAAAATCTCCATGTGAAATTCTTGCATTAAATCAACCCATCTAGCTTGTCTCCCCTATAGGTCAAGCTTGTAGCATAAGTACTTTAGAGTGTGATGATCTATAAAAACTTTAAAAGTTGCCCCATACAAATAATGTCTCCAAATTTCAAAGCATGAACTATAGCATAAAGCTTATGTTCATTGATAGGCCATTTTCTTTGAGAGTAAGAAAGCTTCTTACTTTCAAAGCAACCAATCCACCATCCTAAATAAAAATTCCAACAACTACAATGCCACTAGCATCCATCTCTAGCTCAAAAGGTTTCTCCGGATCTACGACTAAAAAGAATGGAGCACTTGAAACTACTTGTTTCAATGCATCAAAAGCTTTTCGTTGTGCATTTCTCGACATAAATCTTTGACTGTTCTATGATAATCTATCAATGGTGCAAGTATGTGAATAACCATCAATGAATTTTTTAGAAAATCTTGACAATGCTAAGAATGATTGGAGCTCACACTGATTGAGAGGAATCATCTTACTCAAAATCAAGGAAACTTTCCTTGGATCTATCCTTTTTCTATTCGCAAAAATAATGTGTCCTAAGTACTCAACCTTAGATAGATGTAGATTTATCTATTTTGGGTTGATGTACAATGTATTCTCATTTATAATAGTGAAAACTATACACAAATGGCATTCATGATCTTTTAAAGTTCTACTCTAAATCAAGAGATCATCCACAAAATCTCCAAAAAAATGACCAATAAAGGGATGAAAGTCATCATTCATGAGCATCATAAAAGTAGTAGGAGTGCTTGTTTAACTAGAAGTCATTATGAGATACTTCTAGTTATTGAGATATCAAGATCAACATGTGATGATTGAGGATGGCATGTACCAATTTTTCATCTCTGTGAGATGTATAGTGGTTATGATGATATATGTCAGGGATACTTTTAGTGAGATTTACCATATTTATCTATCGAGACTAGTGATGGCATATTTGTTTCTTTCCAACTCACTCATTTGCAGACATTAGTGTTTTCTTTATGTACTCTTCTTTATATATTGTAATGGTTGTATTGTTATATTAGGAAATTCTTGTATATTCTTTCATGTAATAGAGGATGTAGAAGAAGATAATTCTTCTTTGCCTCAATCTATGTGTGCTCCTCTCTTTGTGTGAAAAAGCATGTGAGAGATTTCTTCCTTATCTTCATTCTCTTGATATGGTATTAGAGATTGTGTGGCTATAGAGAGCTCATGAGGAAGGCCAACATTGAAGAGTCCATGAGAAGGCATGGAGAACATGCACTTCACGAAAGATCTCAAATCATTGCAAAATTTGGTGTGAAGGTAGAAGGCATTTTGATCTCCATTTGGAGTCTACAAGATGGATCCCATGGAAGAAATAGGTGAGTTTGCAAAAATGTAACTTGTGTTCTCTTGCTAAATATTTTAGATCCAAAATTTCAAACGATCCCATGTACTATTGATACTCAAAAATTGTGTTTTTATGAGATCCAACTATCAAGTCATAGTGTGATAGTGTTCAAGCAAAGGTATTACTTCTAGTGATTTTGCAATATTTTAAATTGTTGCAAAAATGGCAAATGTTGATGCATGAGTCAACTTATGAGTGCTAAGTTGGGAAATAACAACTTTTATGCTTGGAGATTTAGAATGATGAATTTCTTGATGAGAAAAGGGTATGGGAAGTACATCAAAGGAGACAATGAAAACCCTTCACACTTACTAGAGAGGAATTGGAGTGTGGAACAATGGAGAGGATATGAAAAGTGGAATCAAGGAACATGAAAGTTAATGTATTGCCTATCTTTTAGCATAAAAGATAGCATTATTGAGCTCATAGAGGATGCCAAAACTTTAAAAGAGGCTTGGAGCAGTTTGGTCACATTGTATGAGACCAATATAAAGGCATGGAAACTGAAAATCAAGAATGAGTTTCATACACTAGAGAAAAAAATCATGTTGGTAAGTGACCAAACCTTATAAAGCAAAAGAATATGTGAGTTGCTTGCATCTATTAGCATCAATGTAGATGATGATGATAATGTTGAAGTGTGTGCGTTCATGGTTTAGGACCTGTATACAAGTAGTTTAGAAGTTCTATTCAAACCAAGGAGAATATTCAAAATTTTATTGATCTTATGTCCATGCTCATAATTGAAGAAAAATCCTTGGTAAAAACTCCAATTCCCAAAGAAAAGTTGGTTTTGAGAAGATATTCTACTCTAGCAAAGGAAGAGCTATGGTATAGGCTTTGTTACTGGAAGAGGAAACAATACCGAAATTGAAGTTCAACAACAAAGTAGTGCAAGAGCTAGAGGATGGTTTTGAGGCAAGGGGGATCCAAAGAGGCCGCATAAATTTCCAAAGAAACGATTAAGGTAATGATAGTAAGGGATGTTGGAATTGTGCTAAACCTAGTCAATTTGAATGTGATTGTAGGTTGAAGAATCCAAATAGCAGAAAACAACAAAACAAATATGCATCTACAAGTATAGATGATTCAGAGAAGCTAATGCCATCGTTTTTGCATGATAGTTATGTTAGTGAGAGTATGCTAAAACTATTACATACAGATGTTTGGGGGTCCTAGAAAGACCACATCTATGGGAGATTGAAGGCTTTTTGTCACTTTCATTGATAATCATACGTGAAAAGTATGGGTATACTTCATGAAAGAGAAGAGTGCGGTGTTTACTCACTTTCTACAATTTCAAGGTAATGTTGGAAAAACAGAAAAGGAATTATATCCGGACATTAAGACTTGATAGAGGAGGTGAATATATATAAAAAAAATTCAATAGTTTTTAAAAAATTTGTGGAATTCCAAGGAAATTTTTATGTGGGTACAAAAACTAGAAAATGGTGTTGTTGAACACAAAAGTAAAAATATTGAAGAAATAGCAAGAGCCTTGATGGTTGAGAAAATTATTCCTCATTATAATTGGGCAAAAGATGTGCACACTGATCTATACATCATGAATAGAACTTTTACTATTGCTATACATCAAATTACAGTTAGAGAGAAGTTTATAAGTAAAAAGCCAAACTTATCACATATGAAAGTATTTAGTTGTATTGCATATCTACATTTTCTAGATGACTTGAGGACAAAACATGATCCAAAAGCAAAAAAATGTAGCTTCATTAGGTTTTCTCTTGAGCAAAAGGGATATAAATATACAACCCACTCACACAAAAGTGATGGTAAGGAGAGATGTGGTGTTTGATGAAATATCATGCCTCTATTGTAATGCTAAAGAAGGAATGAATATTATCTCAAATAACAAAGGAAAAGCTGAAAATGCAAGTGAAAATTCTCAAGTTCTGTGTGGACATGATATGTCACTCATCAATAGTTCCAAATCAAACCTATGGAGTGGAAGATTGCATGGAAATTTTATTCAAGTGAATTCATCAAGTACCTCGACGAAAGGTAAAGAAAAGATTTATGCTAATAATAAAACACATAGGTTTCAAAGAAATTTATGGAGAATCAAGGGGTTTAGAGAAGAGCCTTGATGACGAAATTGGACTCCCCTCTATGAAAACTCCAAGAGTAAGAAAGGCATATGCAAATGATATGACAAGAAGAAGTGACCGAAGACCAATATGATCTAGAAGGATACAAAAATCAATGCAATGATAAACATATGATAGCTACATGGGTCCTCATTATGCCTACATGACCAAGATAATAGAAGATGTTGAACCTTCTTATTTTGAGGATGCAATTGGAAATGGAAATTGGGAGAAAGCTATGGATGAGGAGATGGCTGCAATTTATAGAAATGAAACATGGAAGTTGGTTATATTGCAGCAAGAAAAAAATATGTAGGTTACAAGTGGGGTAACAAGGTAAATCATAATTCTTATGGTAGCATAAGAAATTATAAGAAATGATTGGTAGCAAAAGCATATGGACAAACATATGACATTGATTATGAGGAAACTTTCAACCTTCTAGCTAAAATGGATATTGTTAGAGTACTTGTTGCATTGGCTACAACAAAATGATATATTTTCCATTAGATCAATTACATGGTGAGTTGCAAGAAGGAGTATACATGTACCAACCACAATGATATGAGGATTAAAAGCATCTAGAATATGTTTGGAGTTTGAAAATGGCTTTATATGATCTTAAACAATCCCATATGCCTGGTATGAAATGATTGCACATTATTTAACTTCCATTGGATTTTCTATGTGTGGTATAGATCACTCATTATATGCAAGGAAGGGTGATGATGACATCACGATTGTGTCTATTTACATTAAGGACTTTATTGTAGGCGGTGGTAATGATGAAATCACTAAAGAGGTAAAGCAAATAATTATGCAATAATTTTACATGAACGATCCTTGTGTGCTGCGCTACTTTCTGGGCATTGAGTTTATACATACAGAACAAGTATATCATTATCCCAAAGGCAATATGCCTTGAGTATGATACAAGAGTATGGTATGCTTGATTTTAAGGAAATTTCTATCCCACTAGATAAGAATGAAAGTTGGATACTACATTAGGTGAAGCATTGGAAAATGCTATTATGTATAGGGAAATTATGGGAAGTTTGATACTTCTCACAATTACAAGAGCTAATCTAAGCAACATTATAGAACTTGAAAGTCAATTTATGGATGCTCCCAAGAAACCACATTTGGATGCATTTAGATGCACTGTACGTTATATGAGTGCTATTTAGGATTATCCATTGTTTATGAAGTTGGTGCGAAATTGCAAGTTCATGGATACATCGATGCAGATTGTGCTGGTAGTGTTCCAAATAGAAGATCTATTAGTTGTCAAGTGAATGGAGATAAGGAAGAGAGCTCTCACACAAACATTGAGAGGAGCACACATAGATTGAGGCAAGGAACAATGATCTTCTTCTTCTTCTATTACATAAGAAGAATATAAAAGAATGACCTAATACAACAATACAACTCCTGCAATATGTAAAGAATAGTACATGAGGAAAATCGTAATATCCATGAGTGAGTGAGCTAGCAAGAAAAAGATGTGCCATCACTCTCGGTAGATAAATCTGGTAAGCCTTAGTAAAGTATCCCTCACATATATTGGCATGACCACTATACATGTCAGAGAAATGAAAAAGTGATACGTGTCATGCTTGATCATCACATGTTGAGCTTAATATCCCAACACTCTCCCTCAAGCTCAACATCATGTCATGTAATCCAAACATCTTTTGAAACTTCTTCAACTTCTCTGCTCTAAGTGCTTTAGTGAAAGTATCAACAACCTGCTCATATGTCTTGACATAAGCAAGATCAATATCACCTGCTAATAAGTTTTCTCTGATGAAGTGATAATGTACCTTGATATACTTTGTTATAACATAAAAAAGAGGATTTTGTGCTAAATGAATGCTGCTAAGATTATCACAAAAAATGATGATAGGATTTTGCACTTCCACACCTAAATATACAAGTAGCATTTCTAGCCATGAAGCTTCACATGCTGCCATTGCAACACCTCTATTACCAGCCTCTGTACTCGACAAAGCAAGAGTGGGTTGCTTCTTACTCCTCCATGTAACAGTTGCACTCCTAACTAAGAATAGAAAGCCACTAGAAGATCTTCTATCTGGAATACTACCAACTCAATCTACATGAGTGTATCCATGAACATATAATTCTACACCAACTTCATAAAATAATGCATAATCCAAAGTAGCACTCACATAATGTAGAGTGCATCTTACAATGTTTAAATGTAGTTTCCTGTGAACCTGCATAAATTCACTTTGAAGTCCTACATGCTTAGATCATTTCTTGTAATTATGAGATATATCAAAATTTCTAGAATTTTTTTGTGCATAGAAGAATTTCCCAACGCTTCACTTAATATAATATCTAAGTTCAAATTGTGATCTAATGGGATAGAAATTGTCTTATAATCATCTATACCATACGTATGTAGTATACTCATGCTGTATAGCCTTTTGGACATCCATATACCTATTTTTGTATGTATAAATGTAATGCCCAAAAAATAACACAACACCTCAAGATGTTTCATATTAGATTCCTGCATAAGGAGTTGCATTACCTCTTTAATGATTTGTTGATTATGAGCACCTATAATCAAGTCACCAACATAAATAGCCACAATCATGATGCAATCATAACCCTTCCTTGCATATAAAGAGTGATCAACATCACACATAGCAAATCCAATGGTAGTTAAATACTAGCAATCCTTGCATGCCAAACACAAGGGGCTTGTGCAAGAAACTATAATTACGACCACCACGTGCTAGCAACATGAATCTCCTCCCAAACATATGCCTCTATATGTAGCTCTCTCTAGGGGAGTGCCTTCTTGGGAAGGTGGATACTAACCATCCAGATGTTGACCATGTAATTGCATGTGTGCCAAGTGTCCTAGTTTACTCAAGTTAACTCAAGTGGATGCTTCTAAAAGGCTCTAGATCTCTTTGGGCAAAACACCCTCCCCATGTATGCCATGGGGATTGAACCTAAGACCTCCTCATTCATACCCTTGAGATGTAATCACTAAGATAAGTGGATCACTTGTTCAAAATAGCACATGACCTCCTAGTAAGTCTAGATTCAAGATCTTTGGTCATACACACAAGTGGCTATAGAAGGTTCAATCCCCATGGGGATTGAACCCAAGACCTCCTCCTTCACATCCTTGAGACTTAAGCACTAAGATAAGTGGATCACTTGTTCAAAAGAGCACATGAACTCCTAGTAAGTCTAGACTCAAGATCTTTGGTCATACACACGAATGACCAAACTGTGTTCGATTTCAGATCTGTCTGAATTGGCTGGACCCTTAGATCATAGAATTACTTTATGATTTTTACATCAATCCTCATTATTCACTCACTACTTTATACTTTGGTTCACTTTATCAAAGTACAAAGCCAAATAGTGTTTTGAATCATTTAGGCGGGGATCCCGCCATAGAGATGAGACATGTTCTTCTAGTTTTAGAACATGACCATGTTCTTCTTGTTTAAGAAAATGTGGCTTGGGGGTTTCCTAGAGTACTCATATAGCTCTATTTTTGAGGATGAAAATATTTCCAAGGGGGGAAGAATGTAATAAAGTAATTCTATGATCCAAGGATTCGATCAGTTCAGACAGATCTGAAATCAGACACCGTTTGATCACTCATGTGTATGACCAAAGATTTCAGGTCTAGAATTACTTTATTACATTCTTTCCATGTCTTGCACGTGCAGAAGTGCCCATAAATCTACTCTGATACCAATGCAAGAAACTATCATTACCAACACCATGTGCTAGGGAGATGACTCTTCTCCCAACCATATGCCTCCATATATGGCTCTTTCCTGGGGAATGCCTTCTTGGGCATGTGGATACTAAGCATCCATGCGTCGACCATGTAATTGCATGTGCACCAAGTGGCCCAATTAACTGGCATTAACTCAAGTGAATGCTTCTAGAAGGCTCTAGATCTTTTCAAGAAAAATACCCTCTCCATGTACCCCATGGGGATTGAACCCAAGACCTCCTCCTTCACACCCTTGAGACTTAACCACTAAGCTAAGTAGATCACTTGTTCACCAGAGCACATGATCTCCTAGTAAGTCTAGACTCGAGATCTTTGGTCATACACACTAGTAACCAAACGGTGTCCGATTTTAGATCCATCTCAACCGGCTGGACCCTAGATCATAGAATTAATTTATGTTTTTTAGATCCACCCTTATTATCCATTCACTAATTTATACTTTGATCAGTTTATCAAAGTACAAAGCAAGATAGTGTTTTGAATCATTTTGATGGGGATCTCACCATAGACATGAGACATGTTCTTCTAGTTTTAGAACATAACAATGTTATTCCAGTTTAAGAAAATGATGCTCCGTGGTTTCCTACAGTAGTTATATAACTCTATTTTTGAGGAAGAAAATATTTTTCAAGGGGGAAGAATGAATAGAGTATGTGTATGATCTAAGGGTCCGACTGATTTAGACAAATCTGAATCGGACACCATTTGGTCACTCATGTATATGAACAAAGATCTCGATTCTAGACTTAATTTATTACATTCTTCCCATGTCTTGCATGCGTGAAAGTATCCAAAAATCTGCTCTGATACCAATGCAAGAAACTATCACTACGACCACCATGTGCTAGCGAGATGACTCTCCTCCCAACCATATGCCTCTATATATAGCGCTCTCCAGGGGACTCCCTTCTTGGGCAGGTGGATACTAACCATCCATGTGTCTACCATGTAACTACATGTGCACCAAGTGTCCTAGTTAACTCAAGTTAACTCAAGTGGATGCTTCTAGAAGGCTCTATATCTCTTTGTGCAAAATAAGTTCCCCATGTACCCCATGGGGATTGAACCCAAGACCTCCACCTTCACACCCTTGAGACTTAAACACTAAGCTAAGTGGATCACTTGTTCATGACAAGTGACAAGAGCACATGAACTCCTAGTAAGTCTAGACTCGAGATCTTTGGTCATACACACGAGTGACCAAACGGTGTCCTATTTCAGATCTGTCTGAACCGACGAGACCCTTAGATCATAAATTTACTTTATTACAACTTGTTTAAGCTCATACAAAGCCTTTTGCAACCTGCAAACATATTCCAAGTTCCTTGAATCATCATATCCTTATGGATGGTCCATGTATACTTCTTCTTATAAGTCACCATGTTAGAAAGCATTCTTTGCATCCATCTGATGCAAAATCCATCCTTTTGCTAAAGACAATGCAACAAGTGCTCTGATAGTAGCCATTTTAACCATATGGCTGAATGTTTCTTCATAATCAATGCCATATGTCTGTGCATATCCTTTTGCTACCAATCATGCTTTATACCTAGTTATGCTTCCATCAACATTGTAGTTCACCTTGTAAACCCACTTACAGCCTATGGGTTTCCTTCCTTGTGACAATGGAACCACCTTTCGTGTTCCATTTCCATACATTGCAGCCATCTCCTCATCCATAAATTTCTCCCAATCTGCATTTCCAATTGCATCTTCAAAACTAGAAGGTTCAACATCTTGTATGACCTTGGTCATGTAAGCACAATGATGAACCATGCAATTGTCATATGTTAATGGTTGCATTGAATTCACATTGTTGAGCCTACTAAAGGATGACTTAGCAGGTTTTGCAAAAGTTAAATGGTGATTAAGAAAACTGGTGCACAAATGGTGTACAAGTGGCCAAGTTCATGGGTGCACAAGTAGTGCACAAACAAGGAACCATAATGGTTTTGTAATAAAAGTTGAATGCACGTTGCAAAAAGGTCTTTTTAAGTGTTTTTAAGCCTTTTAATGTGTTATGGAAGGTCCAGATGAACCCTTCCTTATGTGCACATTTTGTAGAAATAAAGGTCAAAAGTGAAAAAGAAAAGAAGTAGAGATGGTACGCAAGAGTTTATATGTGGCCCCCCATTTAGATTTTTGTTTTCCATGAAGACACAACAGGAAAAAATAGGAGATCGTTTGTCTTTACATGGAGAGGTTCTTGGGACATCAAAATGAGAAACAAGATAGACAAGCATTTGAAGTGACGTATGTAAGAGGAATTGACACACAACCAAAGGGAATTATCATTCTTGCACTAAGGAGATATAATAAGGAGCAAGAGTCTATACTAGGAGCAAGAAAGAGCAAGACACACTTGAAGAATGTGCATGTAGAGAAGCTAAGTGTGCAAAGAGAGATAAAATGTGCAAAGAAGGTGACAAGGTATGTAGAGAGAGTGCATGGAGAGCAAATAAGGTGTGACAAAGTATCATCAAGTGAGAAGTGATCTATCCTTCAACCTTATTGGAAGCTTGACTGTGAGGAGTGCACAAGGGCAAGCTACTAGACAAGGTGGAGGACCAATACAGAGGAGGGTGATTGCACAAATAATTGTGATATTTTGTATATTTGTGTGTGTGCTTCTTTGGCTTAATTGTTATGCATAGAAAACGCTCTTGTCTCATTCTAAAAAAATCTATTGTATTCTTTATTGTTAATCAAGAGAGGGAGGCTCTTTTCTCCATTCTTCTCCTACAAACACTCAAGCCCCTTTGCCTTCTCCATGAGCTCTCTATAGCCAACCTGGCTCTGGTACAATGTGAAGAGAAAGGAGATAAGGAAGAGGTCTCTCACATATGAAGAGAGGAGCACACACAAATTGAGGCAAAGAAGAATGATCTTCTTCTTCTTGTATTACATAAAGAGAATATACAAGCACAACCTAATACAACAATACAACTAGTGCAATATATAAAGAACATTATGTAAGGAAAATCCTAATGTTTATGAATGAGTGAGCTAGCAAGAAACAAATGTGCCATCACTCTCACTAGATAAATCTAGTAAAGGTTACAAAAGTATCCCTGACAATACCATTGCATCCATTATACATGTTAGTGAAATGAAAAAGTGATATGTGTCATCCTCTATCATCACATGTTCAACTTGATATCTTCACATTAATGTCTTTCTATTCTCACTTGGAAGTGGTGTTATTACATGGAACACTAAGAAGAAACCCACCATTGAGTTGTTTAGTACAGAGACTAAGTATAGAGGTTTTGCAACGGCAAAATGTGAAGCATCATGGCTAGAGGTGCTTCTTGTAAATTCAGATGTGGAAGTGGAAAAGCCTATCATCATTTATTATGAGTATCTCAGCAAGATACAACAGGCCGAAAATACTATTTTTCATGCTAGAATAAATTATATCAAGGTACATTATCACTTAAATTGAGAAAAAGTATTAGTAGCTAATATTGCTCTTGTTTGTATGAGGACAAAAGAGCAGGTTGCTAATACCATCGGTGAGTAGTGTCCATCAAACAATATGTAGCATGCAAGATTTTTTTTTTCTCATCCATAATATTGCACAAGTGGAAACATTGTTCCCACTTTCTTATCCACTATTCTAGTGTATTCTCCATCCTTGAACTAACTTGTCAATGGTATTTGGGTGGCTTCAAATCTTTAAACTAACATTTAACATCTCGAATTGAACACTTCAATGTCCTGAAAAGATCGAACCTAGTGTGCTCCCTATGGAAGAGTCGGAATAAATTCAAAAGCTTCATAAGAACTAGTGAAGATTGGAAGTAGGTGGCCGGTATCAGACAAAATGACTCTATATGGTTTCCCATCGATGGCATCAAGAACGTGGAGCCTTGGAACATTCCATGTGCCAAGAGACTCTAGAACAAGGGCTTTAGAAAATTGAAACACCTCTGGAAACAAGACACCAACCAATGGATCAACTTTGAGGATATTGACCCGTGTCAGCATTACCTATGAAGAATGGAATATTCTTCAAAGCAAATGTCTTGCTTGGGACCATTTTAAAATATGTGCTCTTATGGGCAAAGACTCGTCGTCCCTACTGGGTTTCAAATGGCATAATGGTAATTGCTTAACAAAAATCCCGAATATCAAAGGCATCATTGATTATCAGGCCAACCTCAACAAGATGTGGTGCCTCTCATGGATGCGGCTGCAGTGGGACATGAACTTCATGGCTATCTGGCACCCTCTCATAGAAATCAAAAAGCATGTTCTCTTATGGCAATCTCTTCATCGAGGAATCTGGACCAACTTAAAGGCTAGCAAAATTTGTGGGATGTCTCCCTATTGCAAGCGTTGTCACCCGTCCATTGAAGATGTGGACCACATCTTCTTTATGTTTCCCAACTCCAACAAGATATGGAAAATTGTCGAGAAAAAAAATTAGGCTTCAAAATCATATCAGTTGGAAACAAGCTCTACTGGGAGAAGCAATCGGCTGCTCAGTGTCACTCTGGAATGCCATCAGCGGGGAGGTCCTTTGTTAGATTTGGCGAGAAACATGTACTTATAACTTTGGCAAATCCCCTAAAGAGTGGTCGATTGAGAAATCATTGTTCCTCCTTGGTAAAAGAAACACCAAGTGTAAGAAATTCCCCCCTTTCAGGCATCATAAAGTGCTCCTCTTGACCAGCAACACACTTAAACCTATGTGGGCCCCACATGAGGGTGATGAGAGGGTAATTAGCCTTCTTTGTAATTCCATGTAATCTCGACAAGAGCTACCCTGCTTTGTGGGACTTGGGGGGTCTCGTGGGCACTAGTCCCATTCCTCTGTACTTTTCTTATCTTTTTGTTTAATTCAAGTATGGGAGAGTAGGCAATGACCAAACTTCCTTTATATTAAAAAAAAATGTTTGTAACTAGAAGTGCATGCTTGATGGTTTGATAGATGAAACTTCCATCTACTCCTTATTGATGGAACTTTTTTTTTTATCATTGAGGATCATTTGAAGAGTATCCACCATGCAAAAAACTTTGGCATTAAGAGTTGAGATCTCCACAATTTATGGCCACTCAAGCTCAAGATGTGTGATGGGAGATCAAGTCTCTTCAAGATTCATTCTAGAAATAAATTATAGCTGATATGTTTTCTGATAAAAAGATGGATTATCTACTTAGCAAAGGACTAACTTTTTATTCTATGCACTAAAATAAAATAACGACTTAAAATAATGTTTTCTAAGTCTTCTCTCCTCAAAATAAAGGGAATGGAAAGCCTCAACCAATCCCAAGACCTATAGAGATTATGTCATGATTATAAAAATTAGTCGGGATCCTAAATTACATTGAGAAATATGTGTAATAAACAAATCTATCTAAGCTTACACATTTGTGAAATGGGTCAAAATAAATTTATACAAGTTATAAGTCTCAAGACATACTAAATCCATTTACAAAAACCTAGAAGTCAACGATATATATCATGACATGTCCCTCATCTTGCTCTTATGTCTTTAACTATAATACATTAAAAAAGAATAGAATATTAGACCTACTTAGAAAATGCTAAAGATATTTTTTTTGGTGCCAAGGTAGGGTAGAAATGTAGCTACAATCTCCCATTGAAATTAAACCATTTGGACTCATGCCCATGAACGTGTGTCCCAAACATTGAGAGTCTAC
The DNA here is from genome assembly GCA_020310875.1 of Ceratopteris richardii. Lineage (NCBI taxonomy): Eukaryota > Viridiplantae > Streptophyta > Polypodiopsida > Polypodiales > Pteridaceae > Ceratopteris > Ceratopteris richardii. Next base: position 81,352,036 of record CM035439.1, read on the forward strand.
ACTTGTGTAGAGGATCGTGAAAGTGATAGAGGCCTACCAACAATGCATCAGTAAACTTAACACATGAAATCAAAATCTAATGATAATTGGTTAATTTGAAATTTAGAATATTCACCTACATTCTTACAAATTATCAATATGGACCCATAATCCATATGAGAGAAATGGCCAAAATGGTGTCTACTATACTTGTACAATCTTAGGCATGTAGAGATTGAACGAGAGAATGAAATCCTAAGTAGAGTTGTCGAATGATATCCAAGCAATCTCTATCCTTGTGTGCTATAAGAGTTTATGGCTCACAACCATGTCCAAAAGGTTCTACCTTTATTGCAGAATACTCCAAAGCTAAATTGCCTAACTGCAAGACCTTTATGCAATTCTCTAGTGACTCCTTGCTAAAGTGACTAAAGAGCCGAACAAGGAATTCTATCCCCAAATTTTATGAGGTGTAGGCACATGTGTTACAACTAAAATTATAAACACATATCCAAGTATCATTAGATGTGGTCCTTAATATTTGGAGATAGATCCAAGTTTCTACTAACCTACAAGTTCTTGTGAGAGATAAATGTCTGCACATTGAAGAGTGAAAATTTGCAATCTATCTTGATTCAAAACTCCAATTGCTATGACATTTTGGATAATAATGCTTTAAAAGATAACCTAAATATCGCAACAAAGCTTATATCAATTGGACTCCATTCATGGAAAATGCCTCTACTAAGTCACTCTTATATACATTTTAGAGAGTACACGTTTATAGCAGGTATGATCAATTGAGATATTTTAACCTACCAAAATAAATATAAATTCAATAAAATTCTATGAGATTTATTAGCACTTTTTGAATAAAAAAATAGAAAATTCTAGAAGAAAGAAGCATTTCTATATGAAGTTGGAAAAGCAATGTACAATAGCACCTACATGAAGATCTGAAAACAAGCTGAATGAATTGTAATAATGAATTGTTAACCTAAAATCATGATAATTTTATTAACATGCAAGATGTTTATTAACCTAAAATCATGCAAGATGTTTTGAAGCATGCAAGATGTTTATTAACCTAAAATCATGATAATTTTATGGAAATGTGGGCATAAACATGCGCTTTGATGCATCCCGTATAAAGTCTTTTAGTGAATAAGAAACTAATTCAAGCAAGACAAGTTCACTCAAATATTTTTCTAACTCAATGCGTTCTCTTCCCCGAAAGAATAATAACCTTAATTTTTCCTCTTCCTTTATCTATGCTTATGAATAAATTCATGCACAGAATTTCATAAATTAAATTAGAAAAATCTAACCTCTCCAATGACAACCATGAGAATAGGAATGAAATGATCAATTAGTTATTCAATATGTATGCAATTCGGGTTTCCATTTCATTGCCAATGAATGCACTCGAATGATTATGCATAAAAATACATTCTTAAAGAAATCTTTTTACTCATTTTTCATGCGTCTTTCTATTTTAAAGTTTCTTTTATGCTTTGCATTTATAAAACCATAGGATCTCAAACTTTTCACTTCTATATTCCATTTTTTTTGAAAAAGTCTATGCACTTATTTATACATCCTATAATTAAGGACCAAGAAAATTATATTTATTTCTTTATGTCTTTATGAATTTTCATAAACTATGAGCTACAATTGTGCTTATAGAAAAAGATATCCTCATATCCATTTCAATCTCAAATTACAAGAGTACATAGATAGGCCGTCCTCTTTTCGGTGAAAAACATTCTTTGATTCCCTCTCTCTAAGAAGCTAAAGGATGCAAGCTATAATCAAGTATATCCCTCATCACATGAGCATACAGTCATGAACATTATGAAGGAAGAAAACCCCTTTTTTTTCAAGCTTAGGAAATGCCATAGGAACTCAAAAGTCAACTTTTAGATCTTCAAAAAGTGATTAATTATCATGAAATGCTGGATTCCAACTTCATTAGAAAGATATTTGAGCAAGGCATCTATAAGTCTTTAAAATTATTAATGTTGACCTCTCTAGCTCACGATATGGATAAAACAATAGACATATGTAGTCAAGTCTTAGCTCTCTACCAAGATAAATGAAGAAAGAGGAGTTTTTGTCCCACTCTTTGAGGTCAAGCTATTGAGATATCAAGCTCAACATGTGATGATCGAGAATGACATGTATCACTTTTTCATTTCTCTCACATGTATAGTGGTCACACCCATATATATTAGGGATACTTTAATGAGCAATACTAGATTTATCTACTGAGAGTGATGGCACATCTGTTTCTTACCAGCTCACTTATTTGTGGAGATTAGGATTTTCCTTATGTAGAGTTCTTTAGATATTGCATTAGTTCTATTGTTGTATATTCTCTTTATGTAATAGAAGAAGAAGAAGAAGAAGAAGAAGAAGAAGATCATTCTTCCTTGCCTCAACCTGTGTGTGCTACTTTCTTTGTGTCTATGAGCGTGTGAGAGCTCCCTTCCTTATCTATTTTCTCTTGACATGGTATCAAGGAAGTTTTCCTGTAGAGAGCTCATGGAGATGGCCGATAATAAAGAGTACATGAGAAGGCATGGAGAATGCACAATTTACAAAAAATCTCAGATTGCTACGAAATTTTGTGTGAAGGTAGAATGCATCAAAATATTTTTGAGCCTACAACTTGGAGCTCATGGAAAAAATAGATCATTTTTCAAACTTGCATTTTTCTCAACAACACTCAAATATTGGAGATCTAGAATTTTAAGCAATTCCATGTATTGTTGATACATGAGAACTCTATTCTTTTAGGTTGAACAGTCGTGTCACAATGTGACAATGTTCAAGTAGAGGTACTACTTCTAGTGTTTTTGGAGTGTTGTGAATCACTATCAAAATGGCAAATGTTGATGGAATGAGTAAATGTATGTGTGAGCGATAAGTTGGACAAGAACAACTTTTATGCTTGGAAATTCAGAATGATGAAGTTCATGATGGGAAAAGGCTATTGGAAGTACATTGAAGGATAGAACAAAGATGCTCCACAATTACCATAGAGGAATTGGATTGCAAACCAATTAAGAGCATATGAAGAGTGGAATTAAGGAGCACAAAAAGTAGTGTATCAGTTGTATGTTAGCATACATGATGTCATGATTGGACACATTGAGGATGCAAAAATTTTGAAAGAGGCTTGCAATAGTTTGGTCACATTGTATCCAATACAACGGCACAAAAGTTGCAACTCAAGAACGAGTTTCATACAATGGAGATAAAGAGCATGTTTAAGTGACTACACCTAGAAAATCAAAAGCATATGTGAGTCACTTACATCTATTGGCATCAATGTAGATGATGATGATAAGGTGGGTGTGTGACATTTTTGTTTAGGAACTTCATATAAGCAACTCACAACTTGTATTCAGACGAGCAAAAATAACTGTCCATGCTAATAATTGAAGAAAAGAATCTTGGTTAGGACTCAAACTCCCAAGCAAAACCTATTTCTGAGCACGTATTCTACTCTTGAAGAGGAAAAGGCAAAGATAGAAGATTCCAACATGGAAGAGGCAAAAGTAACCAAGACCAAGGTCAACAACAAAATCATGTAGGAGGTAGAGGAAAGTTTCAATGCAGGGGGAGCCAAAGGTTTTCTAGAAATTTCTAAAGAAATGATTTAGGTAATGATAGTAAAGGATATTGGAATTGTGGTAAACTTGGTGACTTTCAATGTGATTGTAGGTTGCAGAATAAAAGTAGAAGAATTCAACAAAACAACTATGCATCACGAACTGCAGATGATTCAGAGAAGCTATTCATGGTCCAACATCACATGATGAATGGTTTAGTAGTTTGCAAACTTTTCTAGTTCTTGGACTTTTTTAAATAGGTGATGATACCTCACATGCTATCGAGCATACAAGAAAAATAGTAGTATCCATGCACTAAAACATGTGCTAACATATAGTTTTAGCATATGAAAAATCATGTGGATGTAGTGCATGTTTGGAATATAAAAAAGAATGTGGATTTTGTTGGAGAAATGGTTGATTAGGGACTATAAGTCAGGCTCAATGCTGATGGATTATATGTAGAAGAGTACAAATAGAATGGAAGATAGATCACCAAAGGAAACAAAGTGGGTAGCATGCTCACCTTGAATGTTAAAGTTCTTGAAATGAATGCAGCCATGTTTGTAAAACATGTAGGTGTTATTGCTGCTATAGAGATTTTGCACAAGAGAATTAGACATGAAAATTTGTAGAGATTGAATCCATCAAGTTACATATGAAGGCAAGCTTACAAGTAGAAAGATAAATTTATTACATATGAAAGTATTTGGTTGTATTGCATAGGTACATGTGCCAGATTAGTTGAGGAAGAACATTGATCCAAAAGTAGAAAAATACATCTTCATTGGGTATTCCCTTGAGCAAAAGCGATATAAATGCTATTGTGTACTGGAAAATTGTGGGAACTTTGAAATATCTCACTATTACAAGACCAAAGCTACGCTCTATGAATTCAAAGTAATTTATGCAGGCTCCCAAGAAAACCCATTTAGATTCTTTGAGTGGACTCTATGGTATATGAGTGCTACTTTGGATTATGCATTGTTTTATGAAGGTGGTATATAATTATAGGTTCATGGATACACCGATGCATTTTGGGCTAGAAGTATTCCAGATAGAAGATCTAGTAGTGGCTTTTTATTCTTACTTTGGAGTGAAGCTATTACATGGAGCAATAAGAATCGAACCCCTATTGCTTTGTTGAGTATAGAGACAGAGTATATGTTGGAAAAAATGTCAATTTGTACAACATGTGTATAGTTTACTTTAGACTCTTTGTAAGGAAAAGGCATTTGGCACCTTGGATAACGCATGACACTCTCAACCCATCATCATGGGTTCAAATTCCACCATCCATAGCACAATTCAAATAAACATTTAGCATAAATTTTCAAAACCGTCAAGTTCAGTGTGACATTTTTTTTTCAAAAAAAGCTAGTAGCACCTAGGTTTGACTCTTGGCGTTAGTAGCATGCAAATTAATAGTTTTAGAAAAATCTTTTTCGCGAAAATGGTGGGAGTTTCTTTATTGGAGATTTTTGTTTCGGTCGTCAAAGATCATAGCTTTGTGTAGCCTTTTTGGTTTTGGAAATCGATTTAGAAGCTTTTTCTTTAGTAGTGGTGCTTTTAGAGCTTCATCAAAGCTATATAAGAAGGCCATGGGATTATTCTTTATCATCACTCAAGGATCTCTCAAGTGCTCAATGCTAAGGAGAAGGATGTGATCAAGATCTTGGAGAAGATCTTTGGAGGCCATCTTGGAGGAGGAGTTCTCACACTCTTGGAGGAGTTGGGGTCTACATCTTGGTGATTATCTGGAGGAGATTCTCCTAGCTTACCATCAACATCCATTGTCAATTTAGTGTGATTATCAAGTCTATTTCAGTTATTACTTGCTAGGTCACTCATTTTTTATTTAGGTTGATCAAAATTTGGGTTTGTTGTACAACAGTTCTAAACTATTCATATTCTCCATATTCTCTCTCTCTCTCTCTCTCACACACACACACTCTTCATACCTCTTAGGCACACAATCTCTTGTATGTAGTTCCTATTTCTGCCTAGATACAGATATTGTTAGTTTGTATCATATACACACATTGTAATATGAAATTCATATATAGATAGTGTAGGTGAGCCTCACAGCTTAACATTATACTTGAAATTTCATCTATTCTCTCTCTCTATCTTTCACTCATCTATTTTTGAGTCTTAAGGTGTGTATGTTAAGGTTCATCTATTGGAAGATCTTGTAAACGCATGATATATTGTTATTGTGGCCCACTCCCACTTTCAACATATGGTATTCAGACCTTAGAATACTAACATTTGGTATCAGAGCCTAGTTTACATACACCCTTAATAAGATGAGTGATTATAGACTTGACAATGAAGACAAGCTTGAGGGTATGTCTAATTATCCAATGTGGAGTTTTATGGTGATGAAACTGTTAGTATCAAAGGACTTATGGAATATTGTCAATGGCACTTATGAAAGGCCAAGACAAGTCATAGCGGAGGATACTTCATTTTCTAGAAGAAGCCCTGTTCCTTCTTCTGCTAAACACGAGGTTAGTGAAGAAAAAGGAACCTTTTCATCATTAGAAGTCCATACTACTACCAGATTACTTCCTACAGAAGAGCAATCCATATGGGATTCAAGGGATGCTTTTGCACTTTTCATATATTGCTATGGGAGTCAAGAAAATCAAGTCTTGCAGAACCTCTCATCAAGCTTGGTTGGAGTTAGAGAATCTCTCTTAGAGCACAAATCCTACTAGGAAAGATCATCTAAGGAGATAGCTAGCCAACACAAGGATGAATCTTGGTGAATCAATTCAGACATATATTTTGAAGCTTAAAGATTTACGAGATCAATTACTGAATGTAAGAGTAAACATTTCAGATGAAGAGATGGTAAACGCACTTCTAAACTCACTTCCATCTACATATCATACTTTTGTTACTTCTTTATCTCTCTTTACAAGAGATAGAGAAATTTCATTTGAAGAGCTACAATTTCTATTAATTCAATATGAGGATCAACAAAAGGGTATGGAAGAGAATGATGGCGCTGTGTTATCATCATGGAAGGAAAAGAAGAAGAAGGAGAAGATGAGTCAAGAATCCAAGAAGGAAAGTAAGTCTTTTAATCCTAATTCTTCTAGTCCTTTTCCTAATGCTTCTTCTACACCCAAAGAAAACTCTTCAACTACATCTGATTCAAAGAAAGGAGTGTGCCATTACTCTAAGAAACACGATGATTACATAGGAGAATGCAGATCAAGGATTTTGAATGAGAAGAAGAAAGCATCAGGCAATAGTGTTGAAGATGATCTAAAGCGTAAATGTTCAAAGGTAGATTCAAATGCATGTGTTACTATTGAGGAAGTAGCTTTTGATCAGACAACATTAAATGCAATCACAGATAATCCTTTGATTTTTTATTCTAGAGCTACTAAGCATATGAAAGGTTGTAGAAAGGTTTTCTTCCCTATCTAACTCTTTAGGTAAAAGAGTGAGCATTTCAGATGGTCATGATTTAGATGTTGTTGGTGTTGGAAAAGTGAACGTAAACTCAAGAGGAGGTGGAAATTTCACAATTTCCAATGTTCTTTATGTTTCACACATGAAGAAGAATTTTCTCTATATCTCTACTTTCTGATGGTTATAAACTTGTTTTTTAGAAAGATTCATGTCATATCCTCTCCCCTGATGAGGAGCATTGTCTGCTTGAAGTTGGAAACAGAAGTTTCATGTTTGTGTTATCCAAAATAATTCATGCTAATATTGCTAGGTCTACTACACCAGAGAACATGAAGTTATGGCATGCTAGATTTGGTCATATCAGTTACACTGCTCAAATGTATCAAGATCAAGATATGGTGGAGAGTTTGCCTACTTTTGCTCTACTAGATGATGCAGAGTGATGTCGAGGATGTCTTGAAGGAAAACTCACAAACTTCCTTTCAAGAAGCATGGATACATCATAGCCACAAGGAAGTTGCAGATCATACATTTAGATGTGAATGGTCCAATGAGAAAAGATTCTACTCAAGGTTACAGGCATTTTGTGATGATTTCTCAAGATATTAATGGATTTACGGTCTTAAAGTGAACTTAGAGGTTTTTCCTACTTTCAAAAAATTCTTCGCTATGGTTGAAAATGAAAGTCATTCAAAGATCTAGATTTTGAGAAGTGATAGAGGATGAGAGTACATGTCTAAAGACCTTAAGTATTTCCTTGAAGATGAAGGTATCTCTCATGACCTCATTATTGCTTGCACGCCAGAACAGAATGGTATTTTAGAGAGAAAGAATAGGATACTTTTTGATATGATGTGTAGTATGATGTCATCCAAAAAACTTTCTCCCAAGTTTTGGTTTGATGCAGTACATAGAACTAATTGCATTCGGAATAGGTTTTCCACAAAAGCTTTAAGGTTATTACACCTTATAAAGCTTATTATGGGAAGAAACCCAATGTGAGTTACTTCAAAGTTTTTGGATGCCCAGCTTATGTTCACATTGAGAAGAAGGATCATGGTAAGTTGGATCTTAAAGCCATTAAAACCGTCTTTATTGGTTATAGATTTTATATTCTAGATATAGGTGATATCCTACTCTCACACAATGCATATATTGTAGAAATTTGGATTTATGAGAAGAAGGAAAAGATTCCAGATTTCATAAAGGCATATGCCTATGCATTTTTCAAAAGGAATTTGGATGCTTAATTTAGCCATACAAGGGAGGCGATGAACCTTCTTAAACCCTAAGAGATACAAGTGAAGAGAGAATTTCATTACCCACATCAGTACGTAGTCCATCATCAGTACCTCTTGAAGTTCTGACTTATGAAGTTGGAGAAGGCTCTAGAGTTCCAAAAGAAAGACATACTAAAGAGCGAGAAGATATACCACTTTTTTAGGAATATGCCAAAGTGGTTATATCAAACATGGAAGGATAGTGGTATAAAGGAATACACTGGAAGAACCAGAAGTCAGACAAGGAGACAACAAGAAGGATAAGTAAATTATGCAGAACATTTTTTGATTTATAATATTTTAACTCTTATGTCAGTTGAGATTGAACTAGCTAGTGTTCAAGATGCACTATAGAGTGATATGATTATCACAAGTCCCAAGATTGAGATCAAGTATAGAGATGAGTGTATCTACGCGACACAACAGAAATACATTAAGAATTATTGGATAGGTTTGAGATGAAAGATTCCAAGCCTATGTAGACAACTATGGATATCAATGCATCATTACAATTGGTAGCAAATTCAGGACCATTTGATGCTACATTATATAGTCAAGTAGTTGGTTGCTTGATATATCTATGTAATACACGTCTCGACATTCAGATTGCAGTTTCTCAAGTACACAGGTTCATACATCGTCAACTCAAGTTTGAGTGCAAAGAAGCCAAGAATAAGTCACACAAAGTTTACCAAGTTATTGAACCTTGTACCATTGTGACATTGAAGGGGGGATTGTTGGAAACAATGTCACTATGTACATTACCTGTAGGGTTTACTTTAGACTCTTTATAAGCAAAAGGAATTAGGCACCTTGGATAAGACATGACTCCCTCAACCTAGCGACATGGGTTCAAATCCCATTGCCAATAGTGTAGTTCAATTTAACTTTTAGCATAAATTTTTGAAAAAGTTAAGTTCAGCATGATGCTTTTTTCAAAAAAATGTAGTAGTTTCTAGGTTCAATTCCCAACATCAACAACACGCAAATAGATATTTTAAGAAAAATATGTTTTTTTTGCAAAAATGGTGGGAGTTTTTTTATTGGAGATTTTGGTTTTGGCTGTCAACAATCACAGTTTCATGTAGCTTTTCTGTTTCGGCAATCAATTTAAAAGCTTTTTCTTTTTTAGAAGTGCTTTTAGAGCTTCATCAAAGCTACATAAGAAGGCCATGGGCTTATTCTTTATCATCACTCAAGGATCTCTCAAGTGATCAACACTAAGGAGATGGAGGTGATCAAGATCTTGGAGAAGATCTTTGGAGGCCATCTTGGAGGAGGAGTTCTCACACTCTTGGAGGAGTTGTGCTCTACATCTTGGTGATTATCTGGAGGGGATTCTGATATCTTATCATCAACATCCATTGTTGATTTGCTGTGAGTAGCAAGTCTATTTCCATTCTTACTTGCTTACATTTTTTATTTAGGTTGATCAGAATTTGGGTTTGTTGTACAATAGTTCTAAACTATTCTTATTCTCGATATTCTCACAGACACACACACTCTCTCTCTACATACCTCTTAGGTCCACAATCTCTTGTATCTACTTCCTATTTCTTGCTAGATACAAATATTGTTAGTTTGTATCATATACACACATTGTAATGCGACATTCATATATACATAGTGTAAGTGAGCCTCATAGCTTACCGTTACACTTGAAATCTCATCTATTCTATCTCTATCTCTCACTTATCTATTTTTTATTCTTAAGGTGTGTATATTAAGGTTCATCTGTTGGAAGATCATGTAAACATATTAAATATTCTTATTGTTATTGGAACATCAAGATTACGCTATGCTTGAGGTGGTTTTGATCTACATCAAAAGCTATTGCTTGGATTACATTGAAAGAATATATAAACGAGAGTTCTTTTACCTATGCTCATTTATTTTATTTAAAAAAAAAGATTTTCATGGATCTTTTACCATTGTAAAAGCCTAGAGCTCTTTACACATGTAAATGGATTAAAAGAGAGCACAAATTCCACGAATTTATGGTGGTTGAGGTGTAATCAATCAATCACCTAAAAGTAGATCAAAATATATCTTCACTTTTCCTAGATTGTAGGAAAGTGAATTGATTCCCTCCAACAACCTTTATTGCCTTTGTTTGAATTCAAAATCCAATTGTGGAAGTCCTAGAGCACTTCAAGAGTCTATATAAATACTTCAAATCACTTGTACATTACATGGAAGCAATATACGTACACGTGTGGTCATCATTGTCTTGCTCGTTCATTTTTTTTGTATCATCTTCTTCAACAAGAGTAAGCTTGTAGAGGACAATAAGCTTGCAAAGGTTGCTTCTCTCTCTACAGAGCTCCAACTTGGATGAGAGAGGACTCATTGGAAAGATATTAACATTTAGATTATGTATATAATTTTTCGAAGCATTTGGTTCAATAGATTAGGGGAAATATGAGTTTGTCTATCTAAGGTTCTGTCTTTGTGCATTCCTGAAAAATAGGAGGTACCACTATTGAGTCTCTCATTCATTCCAAAAGATATTTCGCTTATTTCTTGTAATCTTGTGCATTCTATGCACTCAATGCTATGTGTATCACTCCTAAAGAAGGATTTTTTCTAATTGTTATCACATTGGTTGCTACGCGCATTTGAAGTTCATTGTCTCATCCAAAGATAATAAGTTTTTTGAGCTAGTGAATGTGCAAACCTATTTTTTTCATATCGACTCTTTCTCCTTGATGCTCCAAATTAGAGTGCATTTTATTGCACTTATCGTATCCTATAAGGTCTATTTGAGTCTCCATAAGCTCAAGGGCTATTCTTGTGTTGGTTGGCTAGACCAAACTTCATCGCTTTGCAACTCACATTTCTACCTCCTACAATTTTCTCCAAGTTCTTTCAATGGTATCAAAGCTAGATGAGGATGGGTGATGGATTTCCCTGAATGATTGAGAAGCTTGATTGACACAACTATGCGGCTCGGAAAACTCGAATGGAGGCCTATTTGCAAGGTAGAAATCTTTAGGGAATTGTAGTAGGTGATGAAGCTATGCCTATTCCAAGATCAAAAGGAGGACCTACACAAGAGGAGATAGATAAGCTCAGACTTTGGTGCACAAGGGATGCTCAAGCAAGGTTTTACATACTAAAATCTATCTCTACCTTTCTATTACCACATAGTAGAGAATGCAAGACATCTCAAGAGGCTTGGGATGCCCTAGATAATTTCTTTTCTCCTAGTATCAAAGCAAGAAAGAATCATCTTTGGAACCAGTTCAACCAAATGAAGAAGACACCTAAACAAACCATCACAGAGTTTGTTACCAAGATCAAGGAGGTTGCGGATCGGTTAGCATCCATTGGAGAGCTAATTGAAGAAGAGGCTATCATGAAGCAAATTCTCAATGGGATTCGAAGTGATAAGCAATGGCGATCCGTCACCACAACTTATGATCTCATCATGGATGTGCAACCTCCACACTTCAACATCTTTCTTGGACAACTCTTCAATCAAGAAGCCAACAATAGCATAAAGGAAGCTAACTCCTATCATGGTAATTCAACTAGTGCTCTATATGGAGAGGCAAAGGTGGACACAACTTCAACAATAACAATAGAGGCCATAATAGAAGGGACTACAAAAATTATGAATATGATCAAGCACATGAAGAATCATCACTTATAATGAATCTAAGCCACAAAGAAGGTAAAGAATATGATTATTGTTGCACATAGACTTCGGATGTTCAAATCATGTTGCAGGCAACATTGCTCTTCTATCTAACTTGGAAAGTCCAAAGCATAGACATGAAGTTCAAACAAGGGATGACACAAAGCAGAGTGTGGAGAAGATTGGTAATGTCAAAGCCTCCAATGGAAGGACAAACATTTTGAGTAAGGTTCTCTATGTACCCACTATCACTAAAAACCTAATAAGTGTAGGCCAAATAGTTGAAAACGGCTTGCAAGTTAGGTTCACCTAACATTGATCTTTTGTGGAAGATCCATGTCAAGGCTTCAAGAAGATAGCCAGAGGTGAGAATGATGGTAGCCTCTTTAGTTTTGAAGTAAGAGAAACTAGGAACATAGCTCTATTCACTTTTGGGTCTCGAATCCTAAGTGACCTTGACGTGTGTCATAAGAGACTTGCTCATGTGAATGAAAGAAACTTGAAGGATATATGTAGGGATCAAAGTGTTCTTGGACTTCCAAATATATCAAAGAAACATATGATCAACAAGTGTGATGCATGTTAGATTGAAAAAGCACAAAGACAACCATTCAACCACAAAAGCTACATCCACAACAACTTATTGGACTTAGTACATACATATGTATGGGGACCAAGTCAAGAAATTTCATTGGTAGGATCAAGGTATTATGTCTCATTTATTGATGACCATAGTAGATGGACTATTTTATACTTTGTCAAGAGTAAGAATGAAGTGTTTGATTGCTTCAAGAAGTATCAAGCACATGTGGAGAATCATACATGTAGATCACTCAAGAAGCTCACAATTGATGGAGGGGGAGAATACTTCTCCAAAGAGTTTGATGAGTTCTTGCAGGATAAAGGCATCAAAAGGGAAGTGACTACCAGGTACTCTCCTGAACTAAATGGAATTGTAGAGAGAAGAAACAAGACATTGGTTGGATCAGCCAGAAAAATGCTTGAAGAGAAGAGGTTGCCACATTATTTATGGGCAGATGCTATTTCAACTTCTCTTCTATCGTCAGGTTGCATCGCTGCATATTGATGGAGGAGGGGGGGAAACTGAAGATCTCTCTCTCTCTCTCTCTCTTGTGTTGTTAGCCTGCATCGGTACTTTTTATCAGTTTTCTTCTCATCCTCTCTCGTCTGTCTCGTAGTTACCCTCCTATCTACTTCATCTATTTCATCCTACATATCATCTCAGCTCCATTTTTCCTCAACATTGGCAATGTGAGAATAAACAGAGGCTTGATCAACAGGAGATCTCCATGATGTTTTACACATTATTTCATCTCTAGCCCTTACTAGTACCTCAATCGAATAAGGATTTTGGCTTGGCATAGAAAGAGGCGTATCATCAGCTGGCTCTAATCTAGCAGCCGAGGTGCTAGCAGTTGCATTAGAGATCGTTAAATTTTCATATAACTTTTTCATACCTCCTTTGCCCAAATTGATGGATAAAGGAATTCATGACCTAAAGTCACACAATCTTCTATCAATATCTACAGCTAATTGATTTTCCTTTGCACTTTTCAATTCATCACATGCATAAGTTGCATGTTCCTGGCTATCACACCACACACATCATTTTCCATGAGTCCCTTTTCTTTCAGTATTTCTTTGAAAGGCTGGCTGAGCAGCGAACTGAGTAGGTGGAGCTAGCTGGAAAACTGGCTGAGGACGAATGTATTGTGGCATAACTGGTTGTATGGGTGGTGCTTGCCCTACACCACTACTGCTAGCTCTAGGATCATTGAAACTCATGGAGTATACTTTGTTATTCAATTGGGCAACCTCTTAGGAAAGAGATGCCTGCATGTTCATAACATTCTCCATTTGTTTACATAGAATATCTAGTTGAAATTCTATCAGAGCTTTAGGGTTAACTGTATTGTTAGTCGTAGCCATAGTCATAGGCATTGGCATGTTAGTTTGTCTTGCAGTAAGTGTCTCCCTAGGCTGAGCAGCATTAGATCTAGCATACACAACTGATTGTCTTTGCCTCATTTGGGCAACAGCCTCTATTTCTCTTTTCACTTTTTCCAAATCATTAGTCAGGCCACATCTTTTTCCTAGATCTTCTATACGTCTCTCAACCTCATTTCTATCCTTAGGACTTAATATCTTGAGGAAATGTATAATCAGATCCGGATTTAAAGCGTTTCTATCCTCTTTGGCAAGTTGAGCTTATTGTCTCATAAACTCACCATGAAGATGAGTTAGGGACTCATTGCTCTTTAAAGAGTTTATCCATCGCAAAAATCCTTCTCGACTATGCTGGCTAAAGTCCTCAAGATAAAAAATATTCTGTAATTCTTTCCTAAATTCTTCCCAAGGTTTATTAGCGTGAACTTGAATACTTTCTAGGATAGAACTAGAAACAACACGACCAGAATATTTCACTAAAACATCATCAGGTAAACCTTGGATTTGCACTTGCTCCTCTAATGCATCTAGGTACTTTGTAATGTTTAAGCCAATGAATTTGCCTTTTTCTCTTAAGATGGCTTGGATTGTGCGTGTTCCTTGCTTCTCTATCATCATATTTTTGAACATCTCCTCCATTTTGCGTTCTTGATAACACTTTGAATGGAGTAGATCTCTAATGGCAGGTTCTAATTGTTCCCTAAACTACCTAAACCTATCCCTAGATGATAAAGCCAAGGAATTTTGGCTTTACCAAACCCTAGGCTTTACTATTAATACTTTGTTTACTTAATCCTAAACTTATACTTATCTCTTGACTTGATCTTTTTATTTATAATTTAGATTTCTCTTTTACGTTTTGAGTTTTTTAATTTTTAGACCTTAACTTAATTTTTTAAACCTTTGAATATTTAATTCCAAAGGTTTCTCTAATAAAGTTTATATGCGTAGATAAATTTTATAAAATATATTTTCTTAATTTAGATCTTTTGGATTTTTAATGTAATAAATAGAACAAAAATTACTACTAATTTCCTTAATAATATTTTCTTAAATTGATTATGGATAAAACAAGAAAGAAATAAAAGCAACAACTCTAAATCAAAAGAACTTTAAACCTAAAACTCTTTTTGTGCAATGAAATAAATATGAAGCAAATAAACAATCTTTTTTTTTAAATAAAATCTTTCTTTTTGGTGCTATAAAAGAATCCTTTTCAAATATTTTATAAAACTTTCCTAAGATCTAATATGAAGTTGTCTACAATACTTAAACAAAACTAATCTTTCCTAATGCAAGAATATTTCAATGTTTTGTAAAAACAAGTGTAATGTGGCTAATTTCTAGTGCAAATGAAAACAACCTTCTTTTTTAGTGGTGTTTGTACTAAAAATAAAAGAACTTGAAAAACCACCTTACCTGAAGTTACTCAATGTAGAGGTTCTAAAGTGCATGTGATATATTTTTTTACAAACCTTTTTTTTATAGTAAATTAAACCTAAGTACAAAGCTAAAAGTGAATGTGCATTAAAATAAGTATTGTTGAACACTTTCACATGTCTATACATAGATTTGCATGGATTCAAATTCAGGGTTAATCTTACATATCACATACACTAGAAGTTCCTACAATTATATGTAAGCAAGTACTTAGAGTGAAACATACTATTTAACACATTAAGGGTTTCTAGGATTTACAAATAGCAAATTTGAGATTGGTTGAATTAAAATGGAAAATGAAAGGGTGATTCTTGGGAATTGAAAAAGTAAGAGAGAGAGAGAGAGAGAGAGATGCAAGTTGTGTTAAATATAAGAAAAGAGGACTAGAGTGACAATGCAAAGAAATAGTGTAGTGGTAAAACACTAGACTGTGAAAGTGAGGTTGTGGGTTCAAATCTTGCCTCCTTGGTGAATATAAAACTCCTTATTGCCACTTCTTAATTAAAAGGTATTGGCACATAGCCAATGATTGGCAAGGGAGGCATGGGTGACAGGGAAGCCAAAGATGCCAAAGTTTTGCCTAAGTTCTATTCCTTAGTCGATGCCTTGGAGTAAGCCAAAGGAATAAATGTAGGTATAAACGTAGGTGTAAACATAGGTGTAAACATAGGTGTAAACATAGGTCTAAACATAGGTTTAGGATCAAGAATTGGAGCATAAACAAAAACAAAAACTGGAACAAGAACATGAACATAAACCAAAATCGAAACGTAAACAAAGACAAGGATCGGAGTTAGAAGCATAATAAAAAGAGAAACAAAAACAGATAGTGAAACAAAGATCAAATGTCAAAACGAACGGTGCCGATGCCCTCTATAGTGACACATGTAGTGCTCTAATACCACTACTACCAGGATCTTAAGTCACATGCACATAAAGGATATGGGTGTTGAAAAAGCCCAAAAAAATACATATGCAAGAAGAGGAGAAACTACATAAAATTGGGTGCAATCTCCCCCCACTCACTTTACTTTGATTTTATAGGATTTTCCATTATGTCAAAAATAGCCTTACAATGAGTCTGGCTTTGAAAGAAAACATGAAAGTAAAAAGTTGCTCTTTTATTAACAGAAATCGCATCCTAAAGCAATCCTTACTCTAACCACTACTTTTATATTTGTTTCTAAAAAGAGGACCCTCTATGTGGGTTTATTTACAAAATTTTATATAAAATATAAATATGATTATTGGTGTCTGGACATATTCAAAATCTCCATGCCCTTTGACACCTTTCATGCCCTCACAAACCTTCAACTTCTATCTGAGAACACCAAAACACATTAATAACTTAATAAATTAACACTCCAACAATTCCTTGTTCAATACATTCCATAATTGATAACATGTATAATGGTCATGCCGACATATGTCCCGGATACTTTAGTGATCTTTACTAGATTCATTTACACTGAGTGATGACACATGTGCTTTTGCTAGCTCTCTCATTCCCAGACATTATGATTTTCCTTATGTACTCTTCTTTATATGTTGCACTAGTTGTATTGTTCTACTAGGTCATTATCATATATTCTCTTTATGTAATAGAAGAAGAAGAACATTATTGTTCCTTGCCCCAACTTGTGTGTGCTCCTTTCTCTATGTGTAAGAGTGTGTATGAGATCTCTTCCTTATCTCCTTTCCCTTGACACAAGCAACCATCCACATGGCACTCAAACAAGGATTATAATCCGACATGTTGAGAGCATCTCACATGTGGAGCCCTTTATAAGGTCAGTGAACTTATCCTAACGTTGAAGTTGAAATTGAGAAAGATAAGACACTCTCACTCCTCCCATGGGCATTTGGGGAGCAAAGCTGATGGGTGATTCTTGCCCATCGCCCCCTTATATGTGACCATTTGAAGAGTCACCTATTGGGGATGTGTCATTGGATGTTGACTATTGATGAAACCTACTTCTTTTGATCCAGAATTCTCCAAGCTCTGCATGGAACTCAAGATGATCGATCATTCTTGCCAAGAACAAAGAAAAAAATTTTCTCCTATCCCTCTATAAACTCCATGTGAAATATCTTTGATTTCTAGACAAAAATGTTTAGATTTTATTATGAAGTAGCCTTCTATCAAATCACTTCTTCAAGATTACTAAAAATTATTTCTCTCTCTCTCTCTCTCTCTCTAACACAAGCTTTGATACCAAATGAGAGATCCCAATCAGCTACTTGCCACTCTCCACCCAACCTTAGATAGCCCTTGACCTTATGCCACCTAGAGTCTTCTCTAAGGTCGAAACACCCCTCATGTGGCCACTATGAGGAGGTGGAATAACCTCATGAGAATATACAGCTAATGTTAAAGCCTTGGCTCCCTTGAACTCTAGTCCTTGACCCATTCAAGGTCCTCGACCAATGTAGATAGAACAAAGGTAAAACATCATAGTCCAAATAAATTTAGCACCGTAGAGGATACATAACATAGGTGGCATTAGGGAAAAAAGTGAACCCTGCATGGGCCTTGTAAGGATTTCTATTTTTTTTAGATTAACCTTAATCTTGTTCTTTGTTAAGGGGACAAAGTGCATTTAATAGAGAACTTTCTAGTAGGTTGCAATAGGCCTTTCTTTAGGCTAAGATAGGATCATCTCTCTCTCTCTCTCTCTCTCTCTCTCTCTCTCTCCCCTTTGCACAAAGGAAGAGAACAAATCCACTTTCCACCTCATCATATCTGTCCATCTATATCAATAAAAACTAAATTCTATGAAGAAATCTCTTTTTCAGCTATTCTTTATTCAAAATGGCCCATACTTTTATGCATATGTCATAAGTTATTTTTTAGTCTATGTTTTATAGAAAAACACTTAAAAAAACATACTTTTCATAATCCCTCCAAAAGTTAAGTGCCACATCATCAAACTTGTAACTTTGCTTGCCCCAAAACATGAATTTTTGAAAAAAAAGCTTATTTTCACTCTTAAAATATTGGAAAAAGTCATCGTGATCTATCCACATACCAAAACACACTTTTTTCTTGCAATACTACTATACATGCCATTCTAGCCATCTCTATGCTACTTTCTATATGACATTCCAATTTTAAAACATCATGGTGCTCACATGTATTAACAACATGACAGCAGCACCAATGCATGATCCTCATTCAATGAGTGTACATGTTCATGTTTTGGCAAAGTTTGCACCAACAACTAGAGGTAGCAATGACAAAGATTCTCAAAGTGTACCACATGCAGTTGGAGAGAAGAATATTGATCTTTGGGTCAATGATGGATTGTATCCCTTAGATCCAATGTCTAATTTTCATCCTAGATTCCATTGTATCCCCATGTTTCTACAATTCCTTGGTACTGGTGAAGCTGGGCTATTAGGTTATTGCAAGCGATTGTCTAGCCATTCAACATCTATTGCAAATTATTGGATGCAACAATTGTTGAAAATCGTCTCAATCATGCAAAAAGGCTCAACCATGAGTTTTGCAAGTGGACCAATCAAAAGGAGGACCCAAAGTCATGGAATAAAGTTAAAAGCTCCACCAAACTCAATCAAATTCAAATCTCATCAAATCAACTAGCAGAAAGTGCAACTAAACTGATTGGTGGGTGGTTAGCTAGATTATGGGAAAAGTAAAAGTCTATATAAGCATCATCCCACATTTGTTTCTTGAGTTGTATGCATTCCACGAGTTTTCCACTTAGTTTAGTGAAGTCATAAACTCCATCCAGCCGGCCCCTTGCTTGCTTACCTCATTTTCTCATGATTTTGCTCCACTCTTTCTAGAGGTGTAGTTAGGCTTTTCCAAATCTTATTCTATCAAATTGCAGAGCATTGTTTGCTCTCTTATTGTACTCATTTTAATTGATTTCAAACTTCATTTGGTCTCTCATATTGTGCCCTGAACTTTGCCAAAGTTTCAAGTTATTTGGTTGAGTGACTTGTGAGAAATTGTCAACTTTGTGAAGGTATACCTCTGCACATAGTGAGAGAGTGTTGCAAACAAGTAGCCTGTTTTGCAAAGGGTGGTTATCCCAGGTGGAATATCCATCTGGGATGATTTAAAGCTTCTTGGGTAGCTCTTATCGTCTACTACAAGTCTCCAAAGTTTCATTTTATGTCTTTGTACAAGTGCAGAGAAAAGTTCAGAACAGTGAGCATATATCATTGCTTGTGGACCTAGTGGAGGGCAACCATCTTCCATTTTTGCATTGGGGTGTTAGAATCATTTCCCATCAGTGGTATCAGAGCCATTTTAGAGGCTTGGAGACATCAGTGGCATCATATTGAAGACTTGAAGGGATTAAGACAACTCGTGGAAGCACAAGGAGGACTCATCAAAGCAAGAAGACATCAAAAGGGGGCTACGTCGATCGAGATCTCAACTAGTCAAAGGTTAGCAAGGGAGAAGCTATCAAAAGGCAATATCAACACCTTCTATATCATACAAAAACTTGAGGAGAAGCTAGAGGAGCATCATAGAGCTCAATATGGCTGAATATAATGTACAAATAGAGAAGTTAGAGAAAGGCAATTATCAACAATGGAAATTTAGAGTTAGCAAGTACCTTATGGGCAAGGATTGTGGGGATTAGTGAGTGGCACGGAGCCAATGCCTCATGTACATGATCCACCACTTCAAGGGAAGGTCAAGGCACTTAATGAATGGATAGAAAGGGATAGGAGAGTCGTATTCATTCTATCTCAACACATAAGCAATAGCATGATAGGGCATATACAAGACTTGGACACATCCAAAAAGGTTTGGGAGACCTTAGGGAGATTGTACTCTTCATCAAGCAAGGCAAGGAAGGTTCAGCTCAAGAATGAGCTGAATAATCTTAGGAAATCACCAAGTAATAACATGAATGAGTACATTTTGAAGGTTAAGGAACTTGTAGATGCTTTAGGCTCAATTGGGAGCCCAATCGAAGACGATGACCTTGTTGCACACACTCTCAATGGCTTGAGAGAGGATGAAAGGTGGAAAGCATTCACCACATCAGTTTATGGGAGGGATTCCCTACCATAATTGGATCAATTAGCCACATTGATGGCGACCGAGGAGATGAACCAAGGAGGTTCACAATCAAAGGGCAGCCAAGCCCAAGTTTTCTATGCAGGTAGAGGCAAAGGCAAAAGAGGTGGACAAAACTCCCAAGGTAGAGGGAGAGGAAGGTCAAGCTCAAGCTCAAGCAACCAAGAAGGCTCCAACCAAAGCTATGGATCAAGAGGAAGAGGAAGGAGTAGAGGAAGAGGAGGAAGATCACATGGAAGAGAAGCATCCAATGGAGAATGCTACAATTGTGGAAAACCATGCCATTATGCAAGATATTGTTGGTCCAAAGGAGGAGGCAATCAAGGATACAAAAGGAACCAAGGTAGTTATGCTAGTACTTCAACAAATTCAGAAAATGAGAACTTGCTTATGATGTATGGTTCAAGTGAAAGGGTCAATTCAGATTTTACATGGTACATTGATTGTGGTTGTAGCAACCATATGAGTTGCAATAAAGATGTTTTCTTTAATTTACATTCACCCATCACTCAACGATATGTAGAGATAGGGGATGACACTGAGCACAAGATTAAACATGTGGGAGATGTTGCATTGAATGGATCTCAAAGCTCCAAGGTGTTGAAGGATGTGTTGCATGTGCCAACCATCACAAAGAATTTGGTTTCGGTAGGTCAAATGGTTGAAAGAGGTTATGAGGTGAGGTTCAATGAGCAAGGATGTTTTGTCGAAGACCCCATGTAGGACTACAAGCTCATAGCAAAAGGAAAGAAGCAAGGAAGACTCTTCACCATGGAGGTAAAGCCATCAACGCCTCACACTATCTACTTGTCAATTGGAAATAAATAGATTGCAAATCGACTTATGGCATAAAAGAATTGGGCACATAAACTTACAAAGGATGAAGGACATGCAAAGGAGGGCTTGGTGAGTGGTCTACCTAGTCTTACATCTCAGAATATGCAACATTTGTGCCATGCTTGTCAATTAGGAAAACAAAGCAGATTGCCATTCAAGAAGGGAGCACATGTGACAAATGAAGTGTTGAATCTCATCCACACAGATGTATGGGGACCTACAAGGGAGCCATCCATTTGAGGTCATAGATATTTTGTCACATTTATAGATGGTCATTCAAGGTTTGTTTGGATGTATTGCATAAGGTCAAAGTTAGAGGTGTTTTACCACTTCAAGAGGTTCAAAAACCTAGTGGAGAAGGAAACAGGGAAGTATATAAAGACTCTCAGATTGGATGGAGGGGGAGAGTGTTTTTCAAATGAGTTTTTAGATTTTCTACATGACCATGGCATCAAAAGGCAATTCACTTGCAGGTATACACCTCAACAAAATGGGGTGGCAGAAAGGAAGAATAGATACATAGCATAAGTGGCTAGATCTTTGTTAAATGAAATGAATGTTCCTAACTCTTATTGGGCTGATGCAACAAATATGACCATATACATTGTGAATAGGTGTCCAACCTCAGAAGTACATGGAGTTACACCTTATGAAGCTTGGTGTGGTAAGAATCCCAATCTTTCACATCTCAAGGTATTTGGTTGTGTGTGTTATGTTCACATACCTCAAGAATTGAGACACAAGTTAGACCCGAAGGCGGATATGTGTACATTTCTTGGATATTCTTCAGAGCAAAAGGGTTTTAGATGCTATAACACTTGCACCAAAGAGCTTAAGGTATCTAGGGATGTAATATTTGATGAGTTGCTACCTTGGTATGGTAGCAAAGATGTGTTATAGGTTGACGATGCATATGAAGCCGAGAAGAAGTTCAAAGAGCAACAACAAAGCATGGAGATAAGTGGTCCAACCACTTCAAGCACACCATCAGAGGAGAGTACTACATCAGCTTGGCATGGAAGGACAAGGAATGAACCTCATTCAAGTGAAGGAAGTAGCAAAGGAAAGGAAAAGGCAAATGACGAAGACCATCGATGGGTAGACATGGAATCTACAAGTGATGAAGATATGGAAAAATTAGAAACTCCAGGATTTAAAACATCTAAAACAAGGAGGAGGAGATTCCTACCACCTAATGGTGAGGTAAGGTCATCCAATAGGGTTAAATACCCTGTTCAAAAGTTAACTTATGATTCATTCATTGCAAGACACTATGCCTACATGAGTCAAGTTATAGCTTGTGAAGAACCTAAATTTTTTGAAGAAGCAAATAAGCATATGGAATGGATTGAAGCCATGGAGGAGGAAGTCAAAGCACTTGAAGAAAATGATACTTGGTCTTTGGTGCCAAGAACAAAGGACATGAAAGTCATTGGCAACAAATGGGTTACAAAAAGGCATGCAGATGGGAGCATCTCTAGGTATAAAGCAAGGCTGGTTGCCAAAGGTTTTGCTCAAACCTATGGCATAGACTTTGAGGAAACATTCAGCCCAGTAGCTAAGATGTCCACCATCAAAAGTTTGATTGCAATTTCAGCCTCAAAACATTGGAAGATGTACTAGTTGGATGTGAAGAATGCTTTCCTAAATGGAGAGCTTGAAGAGGTAGTCTTCATGGACCAGCCCCAAGGCTTTGAAGATGAGAGGTTTCCACATCATGTATGCAAGCTAAAGAAGGCTCTTTATTGACTCAAGCAAGCCCCAAGAGCTTGGGACCAAAGACTTGTGGACTACTTAGTAAAATGTGGATACAATCAAAGTCATGCGGACCCATCACTCTTTGTGAAGAAGGAAGGTATCAAAATTGTTTTCATTTGTATATATGTTGATGATTTGATCATTACAGGGGATGATGAAGCCAACACCAAGGACATAAAGAGGAAGCTTGGATGTGAATTTGAAATCTGAGATTTAGGGATTTTAAGGCACTTCCTTGGGATTGAAGTACTATATAAAGAGGAAGGTATATACTTGATGCAAAGGAAATACATTCTTGATCTTTTGAAGAAGTTTGCCTTGTGTGATTGCAAGCCCATTTCAAATCCATTAGAAGTAAATGTTAAACAAAGTGTTCATGAAGGTGAAGAAGTGAAGGATGTGACCATGTATAGGTCAATAATTGGTTCTCTCTTGTATGCTACTACTACAAGACCTGATATTGCACATGTAGTTGGAGTGTTATCTCAATTTTTGCAAGCACAAAGAGTACCTCATCTTGTTGCAGCCAAAAGGGTACTTACGTACCTCAAAGGATCAGTGAATGAAGGTCTATATTATCCATTTAATGATGGATTAAATGTACAAGCTTATTGTGATGCTGATTGAGCAGGTTCCAAAGATGACAGGAGGAACCCTAGTGGATATGTTATCATGCTAGGGAAGAAGACCATCTCATGGATGTCAAAGAAACAACCAACCGTGGCTCTTTCATCGACTGAAGCTGAGTATAGAGGCTTAGCACAAGTCTCATGTGAGCTTATGTGGCTCAAGAAGTTGTTTGTTGATCTTGATTTGCAGGTTAAGCAAGTACCTGTTTTTTGTGACAACATAAGTAGCATATGCTTGGCTCAAAATCCGGTGTTCCATGCAAGGTTGAAGCATATAGAAGTGCATTACCACTTTATTTGAGAGAAGATCATGTCAAAGGATATCAAGGTGGAGCACGTCAATACAAAGGACCAATATGCATATATGTTTACCAAAGCATTGGATGGAGTAAAGCTACAACACTTCAAGGCATGCATTGGAATGAAGGACCTAGGCATTGAGACTTGAGGGGGAGTGTTGAAAATCAAGTCTCAATCATGCAAAAAGGCTCAACCACGAGTTCTGCAAGTGGAACAATAAAAAAGGAGGACCCAAAGTCGTGGAATAAAGTTAGAAGCTCCACCAAACTCAATCAAATTCAAATCTCATCAAATCAGCCACCAAAAAGTGCACCTAAACTGATTGGTGGGTGGTTAGCTACATTGTGGGAAAAGTAAAAGTCTATATAAGCATCATCCCACCTTTGTTTCTTGAGTTGTATGCATTCCACAAGTTTCCCAATTAGTTTAGTGAAGTCATAAACTCCAGCAAGCAGCCCCCTTGCTTGCTTACCTCATTTTCTCATGATTTTGCTCCGCTCTATCTAGAGGTGTAGTTAGGGTTTTCAAAATCTGATTGTATCAGATTGCAGAGCATTGTTTGCTCTCTCTTTGTACCCATTTTAATTGATTTCAAGCTTCATTTGGTCTCTCATATTGTGCCCTAAACTTTGTCAAAGTTTCAAGTTATTTGGCTGAGTGAGTTGTGAGAAATTGCCAACTTTGTGAAGGTATATCTCTGCACATAGGCAGAGAGTGTTGCAAAAAGGTAGCGTGGTTTGCAGAGGGTGCTTATCCCAGTTGGAATATCCATTTTGGATGATTTAAAGCTTGTTGGGTAGCTCTTAGAGTCTACTACAAGTCTGCAAAATTTCATTTTAAGTCTCTGTACCGGTGCAGAGAAAAGTTCAGAACAGTGAGCATATATCATTGCTTGTGGACCTAGTGGAGGGGAGCCATCTTCCATTTTTGCATTGGAGTCACCAATAGAAAATCACATCAAGACCCAAGTGATGAAAGATTTTGCAAGCAACTTAGAAGATATTATTAGTCCTAGAGAGGTATAGATGGTATGTGATGAAGCAGGTGTTAGTACTAGAGCATACACTGCATTGTATAATCTTTTGAGGTAGGCACTACAAAAAAAAGGTGTTTTGCAAAGTATTTTTCCATGCCCTTACAAGGTATCCCTTAAGAAGAAGATGACCAACAAGGATGTAGCTAATACTGTTGGCAATACTTGAATATAGAAGATATTATGCTTGCATCCATTTATCATTCTACTACATCAAAGAAAGAGTTGAAAAATTAATCTAGAAAGGGATTCATCTACACAAAGTACAACAACATATTTGTAAATTTTGAGAAGCTTCAAAAGGAAATGGTTAAATTTTACAGATCTATAATTCAAGGTATATCTATTGTTGTGATAATGACATTCATTGTATTTTTATTCATATAACATTTGTTCTTTGATGTAGGTTGTGGTTCCAAATGCAAGTTTATATTGAAGCTAAATGAATGTCAAATGAATGAAGTTATGGCCCATATCATTATTGATGAAAGTGAGAACTCTACCCATCATTTTACATATAGTGTTGAATGCTAGAAAGGTATATTGTGGTTAGGTGCTATTGAAGTACCTAAAGAATCCAATGACATTCTTTCATGAATTTTTAGTAGAACACCATGGATCACTGAGGTGATAAATTTTCAAACTCATGGTTCAAAAATCAATATTGAAGGTGTAGGTGATTTTGAGGTAGAGTGGCACTTAGGTGGAGACTTAAAGACTATCAAATGCATGTAAGGGTGCAAAGAAGGTGCACCTAATCTCTTTCCTTGTCCTTATTGCACACAAGGTTATAAATGAACAAAGAGAAAACAAAACAACATAGAGGATTTAACTGATAACACAAATGCATCTCTATCTACTAAATGTGATATACCTTTAATAGGGTGTCCCATCTTAGGTACAGCTAATTGCCACGTATTGAATAAGGATTGGAATCCCATTATTCATTTTCTTTTAGTTAATGTTCACTTTTGCACCTTGCATGCCTTGATGAGAATTTTTGATAGAATATTGAAGCCCCATATAGAATATGCATTTGCCATGAAGCTAGTTGATAGATCTGTACAAGCTATAAAAAAATTGGAAGAACTCCTTAATTCAATTGGTTTTCATGGTGGAAACATAACCCAAGCTGTTAAAAAAGTTGGGGAATTTGAAGAAAGTTTAGAACAAGTGTCAATTAAAGTGAATATGGCAAGACATTTTTTAAGAAGAGGTACTAGCACTCAAAATAATGAACATTATGAGCTGTGGAGAGACCTATACATGGTCTCAACACACAATGATTCTCAAGTCGATCTTTGTAATAAGAGAAACTAGGTTTGGCCATGCTTAGATAAGTTGGTTGGCTTAATGGGTCTTATTAGCTCTAGTGATATTCAATGTCAATTGTTTCAAGAGACATTAGTGGAGTTCACGAAGTGTTTCATTCAATCTTAGGGAGAGAGAAATATAACACACTGCATTGTCAGCCTATTTGATGTTTAAAATCATTCCTTGCACTTACTTTATTCCAATGAACTTAACAATTTTTAGCATATTTTATTTGCACATGGAGCATTTTTCATGCATCGATATGGGTCATTGGAGATTTTCAGTACCCAAGGAATGGAAGAGTCACACTACAAAGCGAGAGGTGTCTACTTCAAAAAACATGCAACATGGTGGTGAATGTAATCAAACTATATGGAGGAGATGATTAACTGGTTTTACCGCACTACACTCTCAATAAAGTTTTTTGTGGAATGAGTTAGGGAGTCACATTTGGTAAAAGTTGTGAGAATTATGCAACACAAGATTGCTAGTGAGAAATGGAAGTCATCATTAGGACCTCTCTGTCATGATTAGTGGCATGCTAAAAGACAACAAGAAGGATCAAGTTGGAAGTAAAGTGAATTCATTATATCCCATTATGTGGTAAATCATAGGATTAATATAATCTTGGTTTCAATGAGTTATTATTTGTATTATTATATTTTTGTATGTTTCTAAACTAGTTTTGTCCATTCTAGTGTGAATAGACAATTTAAAAACAAAAGTCTATAATTAGAGAGAACTCAATCCATTTCACACTTTTGCAACTCAAGAGAATGGCATGCACCAAGCAAACTGCAAGGAAAGACCGCGTGTTCTGTCCTAGCCATGTTCAAGGAACTCAATGCCAACCATGGTTGCAACCCCCTAGAGACCTCAATTGGTTTCCACACCACTTCTAGGCCTCTCTCACATGATGGAACACAGTTTGGAGCAATCCATCATGAGAACATGAAATGTCAAATAAACAAAAGGATTGGTCCCAAGGATGGTCATATTCAGATTCTAATGATGAGCCACCAAAGAGGATACCCATCAAGGCGAGACCCAAACAAGTGGTACGGAGAAGGGTTATATTGGAGAGTGATTCCGATCAAGAACCATCAACTAATGAAGAAAGTTGCACTTAACCACCATGGAATCAAATGCACATTCCAACAAGCCATAGGGTAACACATGGAGGCAAAACACTTCCACATGGATAGGGCCAAATACCAACAGAGGAGGAAAGGGAGCAAATTAAACATGCATGTTAACAACAAAATGTGGAAGATTAAGTTGGACACTCACATCGTGTACATCAGAGAAAAAAGAATTATCAAGCACGATGTAGACCTCAACAACAACCTAACATACCTCCCAATGCAAGAGCTCCACAAAGATGACGGAGACACTACATAGCATTTGCAGTGATAGGAGACTATCAAAAATTAGTTGAGCTTCTCATACCATGAACAACATTTGTAAGAGTGGTAAATAAAGAACTTTAAAGCTATTGTACAGGTCTACGAATACAAGGGATAGCACTTGAGGTATTTCAAGAGGCAGTAGAGGCCTACCTCATTTCCATGCTTGAAGATTCTAACCTATGTGCTATCCATGCCAAGAGAGTAACCATACAGCCCAAATATATTCATATAGCAAGAAGAATAAGAGAAAATAACCCATAAACTCTATATCTTGTAGCTTTTGTGAAGCATGTTTTGCAATGTAGTTCAATGATGAATGGGATGTTTTGTCTTGACCTATATTGTCTATTTGTTTCTCTCTCTCTCTCTCTTACTCTCTATCATAAGCATTCA
The DNA here is from genome assembly GCA_020310875.1 of Ceratopteris richardii. NCBI lineage: Eukaryota > Viridiplantae > Streptophyta > Polypodiopsida > Polypodiales > Pteridaceae > Ceratopteris > Ceratopteris richardii. The sequence continues at coordinate 81,380,124 of CM035439.1, forward strand.
AGGATTATTAATTTTGACTTCATTCAGTTTATTACGGATTGGATAGGGTTTCATTGCATACTTGTTGGTCTCATTACCTCTTGTTTTTGACTCCATAATAATGTTTTTAACTTAGAAAGTCCTCAAGTACACTTCAAAATGCCAAAAATCCCCTAGCCATAGAAACGAGGGATTCAGGCTTGCAAAAATTTTGCAGGCCTGAATCTCGCATTTCCGAGGTTGGGGTCTTTTTTGCATTAATTAGCCTATGGATGTCTATACATGTATTTTAATGAATTTGCTATGGTTAATGGGGCATATTAGTTAGTGGAGTTTCCATACGAACTGCCTAGGTTTTCAATTGGTACTTGTTGGCTGCATGGCCCCCATATTTTTCCTCCTAATGAATGTACTTACCACACATAGCTTTCAAATACTCTTCAAAATGCCAAAAAAGTGCTTAAATCCCACGTTTTTGTTACAGGGGCTTTTTGGGCATTTTGAAGACTATTTTAGCACACATAGGCCATTACATGCACATAGAGAAAGATAAAAAATCTCTTGATTACATACAAAATGTGGATTACATTTTATAACTTACAATGGACAACACAACATATGAAAAAGACAATTTTTATTTATCCAAATGTTACATCAGTTCTTAGTTCCTTTCAATTTCTCAACAATTTTCTTTTTCCTTTGGAGAGATTGTGGCAACTGGTAGGTTAATACATATCTAGAAATTACATTGGGGTCTTGCATTCCAAGATCCATGGCAATACCTATTTGTCCTTGTATCTTTCCTCTAAAGTTAACTCCAAGAGTATTTACAACTAAAGATTTTCTAACCAAAATGATGCAATTAGTGTTTTGGGTAATTTTACACAAACACAAAACTTTCTCAAGGCCTTCAAGCACCTCGTCATGAAGTGCCCATCAAGACTATAATCTTTATGAAAAATTAAAAAATCATCCTTTGGCAACTTTCCAATGTAGGTTTCTGGTGAGCCACTTCTGCGAGAAGATCGATCCCCACGAGACCTTGCCGCAAACTTGTCTATTTCAATGGCTTCCTGTTAAGCAAGAACATGATAATTCAAGCTCCAATAATATTAAGTTAAATTATTCAATTCTTTAGTTACCACTTACATCATGAAGCTTGTCTTCTTCCTCCCCTCTTCCAAGGGCATCAAGATCTATGCGAGAGTGGGCCATCCCACTCTAGTCTACTATTGGGGATGTAGGTACTTTGTTCTTCATTATTCTCTCTCCTGTTGCACTGAACTCTTCTTCTATAGTACATTTGTTATCATCTTTCAAAATATCTTCACACACCATCACTATGGTGTGTGCCATAGAATCATCCAGTGTGAGGATAGCTTTCTTCTCAAGTAGATTAGATGTATTATCAAGTGGAACATCTAACATAGTGGGGAAAGGACTTAGGTATTCATCCAGATGGAGCCCAAATGCCTTCTCAATATCATGAAGGAAAATAAACTCCTCTGCATCCACAATGATGATGGAGAGATATTCAATTTCCACCTCTGGTAATGTGGGCTCAAAGGGATTGAGATCTGGTGGGGGGGCTCTTCCATGCTTGATTTCTCACACAATTGTGTTCCATACCACCAGGGAATGGACTATGCCACTCTCTTTGGCTAAGTTTATGACCTCTGGTTGAGGCTCATTTTTTTCATGTATAAATCCCTTTCTAACAAGGTTGTGGAGACTCTTGGGTGTAGGTGCTAGTTCCTCATCGATGATAAATATTGTTATGAAAATATAAGAAAGGTACCTAGTACCCATCCTCTTCTTTTTGTTAAGTTTTTTTTATCAAATGCACTCTTCATTGCTGGGCAGATTTATCTTAATTTCAAATGAAATCGAAAACGCTCAAAAATTTAAAATGGTATCCATTCAACAAGTTTACACATCCAAGGATCATAATAGAATCTAATGTACAATGAAGTACGGTGTTTCAAATATCAAAAACCTATGCTTGTTGCATCAATTTTACAAAGATATCTATAGACTTTGGTACATCCTTCTACAAGTCCCCAATTTTGACCTAGTAAACCCTCCACCTACTCATATGTGATATCTTTTAACATGAAAATTTTTGAAGTCTTTAGAATTGTGAATATCTTAAATATTTGTACAAAACAATGAACAGGAACACACCAATGCAATCCTGCAGATCTAGAAACTCTTGTGAATTTCAAAGAGTTATGTATGTCCGTCACCATCTTATGCTTCAAAGATGTCAAGGTCCATATATCAGGTTGTGGCGACTCGAGCTTCGAAAGAGAATCTACCATAATCATCTCCAACCTACCAAAATCATTTGATGAAGAGGGTACAACATATGTATGTGTGTAAAGGAAAACTCTCTTACATAAAAGCTGAGAAGGATGGGCTTGTGGAAAGACTTGTGATCCAACATCTACATGCATTGCTTGGAAAGTACCTGTAAGACTATGAACTCGTTGCTTCTCCACCAAGGTAGAAGAAAATATGCCTGAAATAGAAAAATACACATACTAATAAAGTATATTAAGAAATTAGGATATGAATAAATGAGTAATACTTACAATTGATAAGATATCTCATTTTTTTGAGTTTTCCAATTTCATACTTGATATTGTAAAAACATGTTGTGCAATGGCAATTGTTTCACCATTTTTGAGCTTTTTAAAGCACAAAAGCTTCCCTTTCCAATGAAGATCCAAGTTTCCATGATCTCTTACATGATGATGGCCAAACATAGAGGGTTGCATGTACACCCATGCACCTTTGCATAACTCATCTCCTAACCAATTTCCTTCTACAACCTTAATATTGTGACATTTTAATGCAATAACCTCATGCTTTGGATGCATATAAGATTTAGGTTTCTCCATTGGAGTTCAATCTATGGAAGTGATAGTAGGAATTCAAAGAGGAAGATGCACATAGAAAGAAATGCAAACACAAGAGCTTCAATGGTATGCGACAGAGAGAAAGTAGTGGAAAGAGTTGACTTTTTGCTACCTAGGTATGAAAGTCTGAGGTTTTGGAGCTAAAAAATTATATTTTGCATTATTTTTGAAACAATCATTTTTTTCAGGTTAGTTCATGCATGGATTTTGATTTAGGAGTCAAAAATAGCACTTTTGATCCCAAAAAGTGGTTGGGGACCATTTAATGGTGTTATGATGAGTTTTTAAACTTTTTGAAATTTTTGAATTTTTGGGCCCAAGTAAGTTACAAGATTATTTTCTCTCTTTAGAGGCAAAACCTGAACATAGGGAAATATTGTCCCCTCCTTGCCCTTCAACCTAGTAATTTATAGGCTATAGACTATGTCCACCACCCTCTTCTCATTAGTCCATCACTAATCACTCCTTAATCAAAAAGGCCCATGCAGGGTTCATTTTTTCCCTAATGGATTGCCATGTCATTTAGTTGACCACTTCCATTTACTATCACATAAGTATATATGCCTAACTCTGAAGTTGGGAGAATTGATACTTAGATCTCTATGGATTCCATTCCCTTAAATACCATATCTTATGGAAAATTTAACATGGTTGAAGATCTCTTAGGTACATGGGAGCTCTATGCACAGGCTATAAATGGGAGGGAATCTCCTAGCTAAAACTCTGATTGGCTCTCCACCTATGTAGAGCTAGACTTGATATAGGATATGTTTTCAAGTGCATTATAGACAATCAGGGGCTCCCACCATCTCCCAATACATGGATATTTTTTTGTGAGACCATTACTTGGTTGTTATGTATTTTGAACCCCTTGTCAAGATCAGGAAATCTCTAAGGCTCCATGGTGATGCCATGATATTTTTCCTCCCCTCAATTTAATTTGATATCTTGCTTGCTTGACATCATGCTTTTAAAGAACGATCCTCTCCTTCCAAGTGTCATATTAGAGCAATCAACTAGATTCATGACATTTTGCATAGATCTCTACAGATAATAAAAGCTATCTGGAATGTCAAGAGAAAAATTCTTTATAACAGACTCTTTTGGTTGGAAGAAAAATTCCATAAAGCTCACTATCTTCTCCAAAAGTGTTTAATTAAGATTGGACACATGCTTATACATGAAGAAAGATCAAGAGGAAGAAGCTTCAACTATACTTTAAGGATTGCTGGGTTCCAAAGGGAGCAAAGACTACTAAAGAATTCTAGAAACTCAAGAAGAACTTAATCAAAGAAAATCTTCCTACTTGTAGAACATGTTTAACAAACAATAAAACATATTCCATGTTATGAGTAAGATTACTCTCTCAATAATTAATTGTGAAATATTTAGTGAATTCTAAAACAATGCTTTGGAATGTTTGGAGTTGCTTAATCATTGTAGTGTGAAGATTCTTAAGTTTCATAAATATATCAAAGTAAACCCATAAATAATTATTTGCATTTACCGAATTAATACTGTTTTCATTTTCTCTCGTGAGTTTGCATAAATCTTTCCATAGCTTTGAGATGATATCATATATCTAATCCATCTTTACTATCATTTTTGAAATATCATTAAGCTCTTTTGTCAATCATTAGTACTTGTTGAGCAACATCATGTGAACCATTGGATTTCTTCATATCAATGATAGAAATATTTTCATCATAACATCTTGCAGAATTAAGAATATTCTCCATATTCTTCATTGTTTCAATTGACTTCTTACGAAATTTCATGGTGAAAACAAATTTATTTTGCAATTTGAGAAGTTCATCAAATATTATCATAAACATGTGCAAAGTAATAAAATGTACATTATTCAAGGAAAATGTAATAATGATAGGATTCCATTATTTGTCCTTGATTGATCCATTGGTTTGTTTCATCACTAATGCTTCAATATTGATAACTCCCATTCTCTTATTTCATCACCATCCCAAATCATATCAATGTTTACTAATGTTGCATTCTATGAAGGGGATATCCTCTTACTATCAACATGTTGGTTCGATCCTTGTATTCTTGCATGCAAAAGGGCATGGATAGAGTGTGTAGGCACCTTTTCTGCATCCTAAGATGCACGTAATGGTTTTCAAATCACACCCAAATGCCATTCTGCAAAATTAATTCTGAATGCATCTACTTCAAGCAACTCTCCCTCAAATTGAGACTTGATATCTTAATTATCCATGGTACTCTTAAAAAAATCCAAGAGAGTGTTTTGTTAGTATCCTCCGGGATTTAAATTGCATTGAGCCACCATATATTGTTTTCTTAATTGTACATTCATACTTGGATCTGCAAGTGAATCTATTTCCTTTTAATCTGGACATCTTAGAAGTGATTCATTTATCAATGTAACTCTAAATATTTCCATTGTTCTGCCTTTCACAATCTCTCATTCATTGCATTTCAACAAAAATTTTACACTTCTACCAAGAACTTAAAAACAAAAAAGATAATTTCGTAATATACAATGCAAAAAAATCATACACATTATAATATATGAAATATAAATACCTATTGAAGGAAATTTTTAAAACTGTAGCATAGTTTTTGCAATCTCAAGAGATCAAAGAATATGTTGAATACTTTGGTGTGCACAAATGTTGTAGTTTGAGGTCCAAAAAAGCATAAGAACACCATAAAGAAGAAAACAATCTTCAAGAACAACACATTATTGAATGTATTACCAAGTGCATATACAAAGATGAGTGATTCATTTGGGTTATAGTTGTATATCCAAGATGAGGGAAAAATAACCTCCTAAAGTGGAAAAATGTGGCCTGAAGGTCTTAAGTGTGTTCACACATCATTACTAAAATATATCAAAAAATCCCCACCTAGGAGTGGTGTGGTGAACAAGGAGTTGGCACTCCTGTATAAGGCAGTGCTAAACAATGTGGAAAGAAACCAATCTACAAAATGAAGTACTCCCAAGGTTTGCAAAAGGATTCAAACTTCTCCCTAAGTAGAGATTTTGTGAAAAGGTCTAAAACAATTTCTTGTGTGGAAATATAGCCAAATTGAAACTTCTTGCTCAACCAAGATATGCATTAGATTAGAATGAAGAATAAAAGACCACTAGTGGACACATGAACGTCATAGCAACCAACCTAATCTAAGTCATAAAAACATGTAAATCTCACCGAAATGATCCCCCTCTTGAAAATAAAACAATAAAAGTAGGTTGTTACCACTCAAGTAGTGAAACATGCACTTCAGTGCCTGCCAATGCTTGACACCTAAGAAATGCATATAACTACTCATCTTTTTAGAGAGAAAACCAAATATTAGACTAAGTTATGAATAACTAAATCAAGCATCCACTACATTTTTGATAGAGAACAACATTGAATGCATCTCCAACATCATGAAAACTCAACTCTAAATGTGTCTCCATAGGAGTGGCAATAGGCTTGCAATCTTCAAGGCCAAAAAGGTTTAATGATGTGTCAAAATAATTTTTTTGATGCAAATCTACCCCCCATCATCTTGCATAAATTGGATGCCCAAACAATGATGCGAATTTCCCAAAAGTAACATCTCAAAAGAGGTATTCAAATCATACTGAAATTCAAGAATGTGCTTCCCATTAGGAGTAGTGAGCAATATCATCAACATATAAAACAATGATCTATAGTCCATCATGTGCAAGCTTAACATATAACATGATTATCTTCTTTTATTTTTCTTTTTACATTGTTTTTTTCTCTATTTTATTTTTCTTTGATGTATATTGTTCTTTTTATTTATTTTCTTTTGATTTTCTTCTCATAATAATTAATTTCTTTCATTTTCTGAAGTTCTTACACTTTTTTCTTTTATTTCTTTTAATTATATTTTCTTTTTAATTTTTCTAAACCCTTTTTATTTAAATTCCTATATATACTTTTCTTATAATTTTCACTTTTAATTTATTTACTCTAATTTTATTTTATTTATTTATTTACGAATTTCTTTTGAATTGATTAATTATGAGTTTTTTCATTTATATCTTTATTATTTTTCTTTTTATATATTTATGATTCTACTTAATTGATTTCTATTTATTTATTCATTTTTTATTCACATATTATTTAATTCCTAAAATGTATTTACATTTTAAGTAACTTTTTATTTAATTATGTAAATTTATTTCACATTGTTTTATTCACATTTTATTTTATTCTTATATTATGCTAAATATTTACAATCATTCGTTTACATTTTCTTTCTATTTATTAAATGATCAATTAACTAATAATAATATAACTTTAAATAACAATTCAAATTCTCTCTCTGTCTCTCTGTCTTTCTCTCTCTTCAATATGCCTCTCTGTAGAGCTCCCTCTCTCTCTATGTGTGTGTGTAACTCCTCGAATCTCCTCTCTCTCACTCACTCACTCACTCTCTCTCTCTCTCTCTCTGTGCACTTGCATAGCTCCCAAAATCTTCCTTTCTCTCTATGTGTGTGTAACTCCTCGAATCTCCTCTGTTGCTCTCTCTCTCTCTCTCTCTGACTCTCTCTCTTTCTCTCTCTCTCTCTCTCTCTTTGTGCACTTGCATAACTCCCCAAATCTTGCTTTCTCTCTATGTATGTGTAACTCCTCAAATCTCCTCTCTCTCTCTATGCACTTGCATAGCTCCCCAAATTTCCTCTTTCTCTCTCTCTCTATCTCTCTCTCTCTATCTCTCTCTCCCTCATCTATCTCTACCTAGATCTCCTCTCTCTATCTCTCTCTCGTTCACTCTCTCTCTCTCTCATCTACCTCTATGGAGCTCTCTCTCTCTCTCTCTTTGTCTCTCTCTCTCTCTCTCTCTCTCTCTCTCTCTCTCTCTCTCTCCCCACCAGACGGCTGTGTGGGCCATGTGATCGTGGAGGAGAGAGGGAGTAGAGAGGAGAGAAGCGATATGGAGGAATCTCTCTCTCTCTATTTCTAGGTTACCATCACGATGGATATTGAGAGAGGAGGAGAGAGAGAGAGAGAGATGAAGCTCTATTAGAGCACATCATACGAGAAGAAAAGAAGAGGACCAAATAGAGTACCTGAAAAAATTAAATTGGAAAAATCCAATGTTTAATCATACCTATATTTATAGAGATCAAAAGTTCTCTTTCTCCAAGGTCTTCTTGCCAATTTTCCTGGTTGGAGTACTCTTCTAATGTTTACTCAAAAACACACACCTCGACTTCTTTCATTTTCTTCCTTTCTAGATAAGTATAATCTATTATCCTTTCTATTTTTTGTTTCTTCTTTGTCTTTTTATTTTAAATTTTCCATTTTTATTTTTAATTTTCTTTTTCCCTAATTTAATTTTTAGACTAATGTTCAATTAATTTACACACTCAAACATATGATTACACACACACATACACACACACACACACACACACACACACACACACACATATATATATATATATATATATATATATATATATATATATATATATATATATATATATATATATATATATATATATATATATATATATATATATATATATATATAAACACACACTACACACAAGCAGTTCACATAAACAAAGGTCTTAGGGTTTGAAGATGGATTTCTAGTGTTCGAAACATAGGGTTTTAAATAAAAAAATTAGGCTTCTCCATAACTAAGGTTACCAAACATATACATAGGGTATGTAAATATATTAGGGGTTTGAACACATGGTTTTTAAGTAAATACCTCGACATGGGGTATCATTCCCACACTTTGATGTTGGGTTTTTATAGATACATATTAGGGTTTTTTGGTGTCTAGGGTTTTTTACGCTGAAGGGTTTTACGATCTCTAGACATAAGGCTTTCAAGGTTTCTAATAGGGTACATATACACATGGATTTAGGGGTTTTTACAAATACAATTGAGGTTCAAGGTAATATAGTTAGGGTACTAAGGATTTATGTTCTTAGGGGTTTTTAGGTCAATCAAAGTTATAGGGATATTTAGACTACTTAGGGTTTCTAGGGTTCAATAGTGTTTGCAATTAGGGTTTATAGGGTTTTTAGATAGAGGGTTTGAAGTTTCATGAACATAGGGTTTCCAACATTGATACCAAAGCAAGGAATTATAGCGTGGAGAAGGTTATAGTACCTTGATGAAGAATTTGAATCTATTAGAGTATAGGTTCATCATCAACATCACACAAAGGTAGAAGGAGATAGCAAGAAAGCATTTCAAGTAGCATCCAAGCAAAGAAAAGTGCATAAACTTCATTAGAAATGTAAATATTATTTTTCTTGTTTTCACACACATCCAAAGGAGGAATTTTAGTATTTGCAAATGGGAACAACATGCACAAATAGAGAAGATTGATAAGAACAACTATCAAGCATGGATATTTAGAATTAAAGCTTACTTGCAAGGTAGAGGCTTGTAAGGTTTGATTGATGGCATAGATATCAAACCTATATTAGCACCTGATCTAAATCAACAACAATTGAGGGAATTTAGACATTGGAATGAAAGAGACAAAAGGGTTATATTAATTTTATCACATATTTAAGATTCAATGCTAAGAGACATACAGAACCTATGCACAAGTAGGCATGTTTGACTTGCATTGGAAAGGTTGTATGCTAGAGCAAAGAAAAATTCAACTAAAAATTGCATTGAAAAACATAAAGAAAGATACAAGGACATTGGTGAATGATTACTTATTGAAGGTTAAAGAGATTACAGATTAGCATGAATCAACTCAAGCTCATGTGGAGGATGATGCCTTGGTTACAGATACCCTCAATGGACTCGAGGAGGATGAGAGATGGAAACAATTCATTAATTCTCTTTATGTTAGAGGAAAATTATTAGATTTTGATCAGCTTGTTGCATTCATCAAAAGGAGATGGATCTAAATGGCTCCACTTCAAATAGAAAAGGATCTCAAGGACACGCTCTCTATGCACGATCATCAAGACGAGCAACCAGAGGTAGAAGAGGTTCAAATAGAGGTCAAGCAATAAGAAAAATATCAAATGATGATCAATAGACTTCAAGTGGATCCTTCAACACAAGAGGGAGAGGAAGATCAAGCGCTAGAGGTGGGAGAGGCTAGTACATCTAGAATCAAAGACAAAGCAACAAAGATAACAAAAATTGCTTCATTTGTGAAATGTATGAACATGATGGCATATATTTCTATCAAAATGATAATAACCAAGGTGGTAACACAAGAGGCGGCTACTCAATAAGAGGTAAATAACAAGGAAATTATGCAATTGAAGGTAAAATTGATGATTATGATTCTTGTGTTACGATGAATGTAGAAACTAAGATGAATTGCAATAGTAATGTATGGTATGTAAATAGTAGTAGAACTAAGCATATGTCTCATGATGCTTTATGGTTTTCAAATATTCATATTCGTTTATGTAAAGGTCACGTTGAAATTGGATATGATAGAACACATAAGATCATGTAGGTTGGAGATGTTGTCATTGAAGATAAATCCATGAAGAATTTCTTGAAGAATGTATTTTGTATGCCAATGATCAATAAGAGTTTGATGTTTGTTGGTGAAGTGGTACAAAACATTTTGCAAGTAAGATTTGAGCATGAAAGTTGCTTCATTGAGGATCCAAAGAAAATAAAACTAACTTTTAAACATAAACAACAAGTTTTATTGTTTACATTTAAGATAATCCCAAATCATACAAACTAGTTCTCTTATGGTATGCATAGGATATCAAAACATGATCTTTGGCACAAAAGGATTTTCCACATGAATGTACATACGTTAAAGGATCTATCGAATAAGAGGATTGTTGAAGGATTACATGATCTTAAAAAGCAAAATAGTATGCATCTTTGTGAAGCATGTCAAATGGGCAAGAAAAGTAGACAACCTTTCAAGCATTCAAGTTATGTAAGTGATGGTTAGCAAGATCTTATGCACACGGATGTGTGGGGCCCTACTAAAGAGTCCTCCTTGGCTAGTAATAAGTAATATGTATCATTCATTGATGATCATAGTAGAATGACATTTTTGTATTTCATTAAACATAAGAGTGAAGTCTTTGATTATTTCAAGAATTATAAATAATTTTTCAAAAAGCAAACAAGATGGTATTTTTAGAAGGAAGGATGCGATGGTGGTTAGAGTATTTCTGTAAAGATTTTATTGATTTCTTGTATCATGAAGGTATTAAAAGAGACGTGATATGCATGTATACTCCACAACAAAATGGACTTGTAGAGAGAAGAAACATATTCATAACAAAAACATCTAGAAGCATGCTAAATGATATGTGTTCTCTTAATTGTTTTTGGGCTGAAGCTATTAGACAAGTGTGTAAGTTATGAATAGAGTTCTTATTACTTAATTTCATCATTTGGCATCACATGAGGTATGGCATTGAAGGAAACAAAGTGTAAGTCATTTTGGAGTGTGTTAAATAAAAAAAGTGTATATTTACTGTTTATATAGAAACTCAAAGAGGATATAGATGCCATAATCTTCATTCCAATAACGTGATTGTTTTAAGAGATGTAAGCTTTGATGAGTCACTTTCATCATATGTAGATGAGAAAAGTTTGCAAGTTGGACATGAAGAAGATATGGTGAAGGAAATTGATGATTACCTTAGCCCACAAGAACTAAAAGTGATGAGAGGAGTGGTTCAGATGCAGAAAGAAAACTACCTTTCAATAGAAGATTAAGGAAACAATCACCTCCAAGTGCTAACAGTAAAGGTAAACTCAAATTTATTGTAATTGATGATGAAGGAGAAGAAGAAGGTAGTATATTTGAGTATGGAGAGTCATCAATGATTCCTAATGGAAAAGAAAAATCACCTGCATTGGATGTAAGAAGAACTTCAAGAGCAATTAAGGAACCTCAAATGTATACTTCTGAATCATTTTTGAATACTAATTGTGCTTTTATGACAAAGGTTGAAGAGGAAACTGAACCTATATGTTTTGAACAGGCAAAAGGAAATGAAAAGTGGGAGAAAGCAATGTAATGGATGCACTAAAAGATAAAATGACTTGGATTTTAGTTCCAAAGACATCAAAACAAAAGGTATAAGGCTAAAAATGGGGTTTTAAGATTAAAATAAATAGTGATGGTAGTGTATGAAGATCTAAAGCTAGGCTATGAGGAAAGATTTAGTCTAATAACAAACATGGTAAGAGTGAGAAATCTTTTCGCTTTAGCTACAAGTAGAATATGGACTATACATCAATTAGACATAAAGAATTCCTTTCTTAATGGCGAGTTAAGTGAAGAGTTGTATATGTCACAACTAGATGGTTTTGTGGATTCTAGATGTCCTAATCATGCATGCAAGTTAAAGCAGGTATTGTATGGTCTTAAAGAAGCACTACCGGCATGGAATGCAACATTGATAAAAAGAATATTTTTCTCCAAGGATACATAGTGAGTCATCATGACTCTTCAATTTATGTAAAACATATAGATGACATGTGTGTATATGTATGCGTTTATGTGGATGATTTAATGATTACAGGGAATCATGCAAAAGAAATTGAGGATATCAAACATAATTTGGGAAAGAAATTTAAAAATTTTAGTTATTTTTTTGCTCATATACTTTCTTAGGAATGAGATTGTGTATTTAGATGAAGGTATGTGGTTCATACACTGAAAGTAAATATGTGTTAGGCTGAAATGGTTTGTATCTAGGATTGTAAGTTAGTTTCTACTCCAATGGAATGTAATGTAAAGTTAAGTTGAAAAGAAGGTGATGTTTTGCTTGATATGAATGATTATAGATCCATGATAGGATCTTTGATTTATGTAATAAAAACTAGGGGAAATACATTTTATGTAGTGGGAGTAATTTTCTATGCATGAACTTAGAGTACCTCATATGCATGCAGCAAAAAGAGTACTTAGGTATTTGAAAGGTACCATGAATGAAGGATTAATTTATAGTCATGATGTTGATGTAACTCTTAAAGTCTTTAGTAATGCATATTGGGCTAGATGTAAAGATGATAGAAGATCCACAAGTATATACATGGTATTAACAACTAATAAGACATTAACATGGAGCTCAAAGAAACAAGCTACAATTGCTTTATATTTCACAAAGTTTGGGTATAGAGGTTTAGCATTGGCTACTATTGTGATTATATTATTTAAGAAGTTTCATGACTTGAATCTGCAAGCTGATGTACCATTTGTAAATGGGGATAGCTCGAGCGACATTTATATGATCGCATATCCTATTTTTCATGCTAGGATAAAGCATATAGAAGTACACTATCATTATGTTTGATGGAAGACCATAACCAATGAAGTGTTTGTTTCTTTTCTTGGAACAAAAGATCAAGCTCCAAATATCTTCAACAAATCCTTCGATGGGCTAATGATCTAAAGATTCAAATGCATTCTTGGTATGAAGAATATACCCTTTGGAACTTGAGGGGGAGAATTTTGTGAACATTCTCTCTATTTATACATTAAGTTGCAAGCTCCAAATGATGAAAATACCTTTGGGAGGTCTTAACATGCTTCAAGAAAGCTAAACTAGATGATATAAAGGATGACCAAAGTACCACGTGATATCCAGAACATGATGTGTAGCTCAATGATGAGTTGCACCTCCTTTAATAACAATCCGGGAAGACATGAGGATGGTATGAAGACCTCGAACAAGTGATGGCACAAGTGTGTGAGTGAGAAGCACACTAACATGCACACAAGGCAAGAACAAAGGGAGAGACAATGGAGTTCTTTAGATTTTTCAAAAGTGCTCTTACAAGTTCAAATCTATTACAATCTAACCTCAAAAATGAGCTTTCTAGCTCTATTTATAGTTTTTTACTAGTTTTTGGCCATGTCTAGACCTAGTGTCTGACCTAGTTAAAAATTAGGTTCTAGGACCTATTTGAGGGCTCAAATGAAGTCTAAAAATCATGAAAATTGGTACGATGATACTTCTAATACTCCTCAAGCTCGAGGACTCCTCAGCTTGCACAAAATGGAGTTACAAAAAGGTGAAATGGTATTTACAATGATTTTTAGTGATGAGAATCACTATTATGAAGATGTTGTTTTGGAAAAATTTGAATGGCCTACTTGCCAGATCTTCGTTGACTACTTTGTTTGCTTGTGCCTTCTCTCGGCTCTGGCTCCCTTCTTTGGCTTCCTTGTCTTGTGAGTCCTTGGGTGCTTTGACTGCTGCCAACACCCCCCCTCTCTCGCGTTTGTCGTCTCTGACAGACCCTTGTCTAGCTGAGCGTTGGACATAGTATTGAACCACATCTGAAGCAAGGTGGTGTTCTTCTAGTCGCAGCCCCCGTGCTAGGTTTGTTAACAATGCATCCCAATCCACTGGACCTGGAACGTCTAGATGTGGCACCCGCAATTGATCTGAGTGGATGGTCCTCTCCACAACGAATAGTTGGAGGAGATGTGAGGGCCTGTGTACAAATATTTCTGAGTGATATTTCCAGAACCCTGTTATGAACATCTCCTAGAAGGTCTGCTTGAAGCAAGCTGGGAGGTATTTTATTCTTGCGTGCCAGGCATATATTACCTTTATTGAGAGGGTGGTGCTCATGTCATATACCAGGTCTAGGTTGCTTGTAGTGAAGCCAACTCCTGAGAAATGGGGGTCTTTGATGTTTTTGAATGTTCTGAATGTGATCAGCATCAATTCAAAGATCTTCATGCACATCTGTGCCATCACATCAAGGGTGTTCCGTAGTCGAAGGCTCTAGTGACGGATTGTAGAAATCATATAAGCAACGGTGGGAGGTCCTTGTGGAGGTGCTAGATAGACATAATTTAACCACTTTGCATAGCCTTTGACGTTCTTGACAGCAATGGCAAACTCAGGCCAGGTGCGTCTTCGGAGGACTGGAACATAACAAGGGTTGTATTTGATAAATAGCGGCATGTTATTCCAGGTACGAACCATTTTGGGATAGGTCTCAAGAAGACGGATCCTCCAGGTGGGTTGAAAAGTTGACCCTTGTTTAGCACGTTCAGGGAGATTGTCAGGACCAAATTGTGTGGCAAAAGTAGGGGCTTTGCCACATCATCGTTGAATCTCCGCATTGTAGTCAGCCAGGAGAACACAGTATAGCACGTATTGATCATCGTTAGTGCCTATCCAGCGGTGGTGTGACATGTTCCGGAAGTATTCTGAGTTTATGATAGTGTCCTCCAATTTAGCCATTGATTGGATTTGGACTGCCACTCAATCTTTGTGGGTTTTAGCTATCTTTTCGAGTTTCTGAAGCCATTCGAGTGCTTCGACTTCCAGGGTGTCCATTCCTTCCAAGGTTTGCTGACCTCTTGGCATCGGCATAGGAACATATGGTTCCTCATACAACTCATCCACCTCAATGGGCACCAATTCATCTGGCTCTGGTTCTATAATTGGAGAGGGTTTCGTTCATGCTCAAGTAGCTTCTTTTGCAATTCTTCCACCTGATCCTTTAATGCCTTTACCTCCTCTGAAGTCGATGCTGTCTCTCTCACCTTGGGTTGTTCTTCCTGTTCCCTGAGCTGGCGGCGTAGTGCATCGTTCCTTTTCCATATCATCATGTGCTTCTAATAGATCAGCATAGCTTTCTAGGATTGTCTTCATTGTATCTGAGGGGACTGCTTTAAACTGTTCTGGGTCGATCTCGTGGGGGGAGCCTTCCATTGCGGCTTCTAGGTTTTCTTCATTTTGCTTTCGCAGATGCTTGTTCTCTTCAAGGGTGGTAGCCATGTGTTTTTTGAGTAGGGTCAAATTACGTCGGACTCTTAGATTATCTGTTTGGTAGACTTCAAGTAAAGCTTCGAGTTGTTTGACGCCTGGCAACTGTGATGGTTGGGGTGTCTCCACGAGGGTTTGATGGGCCTGCTCGAGTGTGGTGTAGCGTTGATTGAGGTCAGTGTTTTTGTCTTCTATAGTTGTAAGCCGCCTCCGTAGTTCTTGGTGATTCGTAGTTAGTTGACGATGACGGTCTTCAAGAGCCTGATACTCACTCTGTAGTTGATACACACATTGATGTAACGTCGAAAAAACATTATTTACAATATAGAATGTAGGGAAAGGAGAGGGTGGAGGGGGAATGGGGAAGGGAAAGGGAGTCGTGAATGATGTGGAGTCAAGTGGTGATGTGGGTGGAGGGGGTATGGGAGATTGGGGCTGCATGGGGGGAGGGAGTGGTGCTGTGGCTAGTGATGTTTCCATGGTGTCAAACGTGTGTGTGACCGTGTAGATGGGGATAGTGGGTGGGGTGGATGTGATGTTTGTGAATAGTGTTGTGAAAGTGGGCATGGTAACTCCTCCGAATTGGATGTCGGGTGAGAGAGGAATTCCCATGACATATGTGGTAATGGTGGAAGTGGGGGTGGTAGTGCCATGTGGTGAAGTGAATTGTGTAGTGAGAGGTGAGGAGTGTGCTGAGAGTGGTGCCGCCTGATGTTCTTTTGTTTGTGTAGTATCTCTTGGTGTTGATACATCGATGTGAATTTGCTTGCCGGATCGCATGGGACGGGTTGGCACCCGTTTCTTAAAGCGATGAATATAAGCCATAGCTGAATGAATGGCTTCATCCAAGCCCAGTGCGTTCGTGTGCAAGTTCATGGATTCAATAAACATTTCATCCACGCCTTCCTCTCCTAACATTTGGCTCATTAGCACCTTTCGTGTTTCGAGCAACAGTTTGTGATGTTCTTGGACTTGCTTCATGGTTTCATACAATCTTTTTATTTGTGCCAAATAGGCAGGGGCACTTGATAGTTATGAAATTTCGTGATATTCTTGATCATGTTCCTCGTTTGCTTCTACTTCTTCTGTCTCTTCTTCATCCTCTTCTACTTCTACTACTTCTAGTTGGGTCGGGGCTGAAGTTGTTGTAGTGGGTTGTGGTCCTTGGGTCTGCTTTGCTTCCGTCTCGAGGTTAGATTCATTGATCAGCCTAGCAATTTCTTCATCAGTGAGATCATTCAGGGTGTAGCCCTGTGGAAACTCCAGGTCAAAAGGGATTGGAGGGAAAAACAAGATTAGGTCCTTCTGCACTCTGTCTGGGTAAGCGAATTGTAAACGCACGGACACATCACGTTTGTGGAGGGGTCACCTCTGGTGTGGTGGTGGCTCCCCTTGCTTGGGCACATGGTAACTGGATTGTACCTCTCATTTTCTTCGATGGAGGACCCGTTGTGGATAGTCGTCTCTAGAACTCCTGAGCTCTGGACCACACTAGTGCTCTTTGAATGGGCACGTCATAAGCTAAGCATCTATAAATTATTTTTGTTAGTGCACAACACCCATGAAGCACGTTCTTCTGTTTCTTATTCCATCGATGATGGGCTAGGTGGATTTGATCTATGATCGAGTGTGGTAGATTGATTGTGAGATCCTCTGTCTCCACCAAGTACAAGCTGAACCAGATTTTTTTTGGTGGCATAGTGAAGCGTTCTTGGGCGGGGAAAGCGAAGTGTTGCATGATCGTTCGTAGGTGGAGAGCGATGGTTGGTGTCATTGCTACCATGTCCTTTAATTTGTTGAGATCCTTGTGCTTCATCCTGCCTGGAATCATTGTTTCTTTCTTAGTGGGAATATGCATACCTTGCATGTTCAATGCTTCCCGTACTAGGTTGAGTGTTAGTTTGAACCTTTTGAGCTTGTGGCCTGGCGTCAATGTTGCTTGGGGTGATGGTACCGATAAGGTAGGAGTAGCGCAAGAAATCTGGCTTAGGTGAATGTGCCCGAAAATAGCTATACAAGCCCGCTTTGGTCCATACCGATCGCATTACTTCTGCATTCTGATACTGCTCAAATTCGCGGGTGAAGAAATGGTAGCATCCCCATTTGCCATTAAACTCAATTTTTGCCTCCCAAAAGTAGGTGCCGTCTCCCAATGGTCCTGTGACATCACTGAACCAATGTGCGTGTTTCCCCACTTGAGAAGTGTGTCCCTGAGGAGGGTCCTCAATAGGAAGCACATGCACAGCTCTAAGTTCTTGAGGCCTCCCAATGAGTTGTGGTTCAAGAAGGAGGGTTTCAATGTCCACAATTTGGGCGCTAGACCCTGCCTGGGAGCTCGTGCCTCCTGCTTCTGCTATGTTACTGCGTGCTTGCTGGTTCTATGAGAATATAGAAGCATGCGTTAACATTGTAATGGACAAGATAGAACAATTTTTGTCCCCGTTACAACATTAACATGAGGTAAGTAAGGGGTTAGTGGGTCAGTGAGTGCTTGATGATTGTGTGTGTTGTTAGTGAACAAGTAGTCCTATGAGCTAAGTGAAAAGATGTAGTGTGAGAATGATGCAGTTAGTAAGTGGAGATGGATTTACAAATGGGGTTCGGGGGGTTTATTACAAGCTTTGAGTTTCCAAACACAGTGGATGGGTTTTGGTTTTGATTTTGTGGAAACTCTGGAGGGCTTTATAAGAGTGTCTGCTTGGAAATGAGGCTTTTTAGGGACCCATTTACAAGTGATTCTGCTCATGCTCATGGGCAAATATGTGTTCGTGCATGTTGAATAAGAGTGGGTATCAACTATTCGAGTGAGTGAACCATGTTGTACATGGCGTGGTTTGTGTGTGACTATTTGAGCCTGCAAGCAAGCCTCAGGCACCCAAATTTGTTTTCATTGTGGGCCCGCCTTCATCGACTTCTTGGGTACCCAAATAGACTTCACTTTCGCAGAAGAATTTTTGAAAGACTTCTTATTAGTGTCGTGTTGTTGATTACTAATAAGAAGTTTAGCCCGTGTTGGTGGCTTGATCGCAACACGATGCTCGCCTTTCTGCACCCACACTTGTTTCAATGGCTGAGACATCTTGCTTTGTACTTTCTTTTGGCCTCCAGCATAGGTAGTACTCTACTCCTTCTGTATTTGATCTGCGTTTGGTTGCTGCATCCCGCTGGCCTTTGGAAAAGAAGGGAGTTCCGTCCTATCCTTGACTTCTTTGTTGAGATAATCATCCCTCTGCATCACATAGTTTTGGACAAGAATAGCATGGTCATCTTCATGTGTACTCCTGGAAGGACCAGGAGTTCGTGCCTGACCTAGTTTCTTGAGTGCTTCATTCTCTAATTCAAGCGTAATGCGGTTCCGATTTGCCCAGACCTGAAGAAGTCCACTTCTTAGGTTTAGGTTGACTGCATGATCATAGATTCAGTCTTGACCCAAGACAAGAGGCTCAGTGAGATCCTCATCTTGACACACTAGTACTTTAACTGTCATTAAAACATCTTAAATGTAGAGGGGAAGTTCCACCTTGCCCGTGCAAGGGGTTTCCACACCTCCCAATCCTATGAGATATGCTTCCACAGGATTGACATTTAAGTTCAACTCTCGACATAAAGAAAGTTTGACAGCACTAGTGGCTGCAACTGAGTCAATCAAGGCCCGTATAGTCCTTGCACTCTTTCCTTGTCCTATCTCTAAGGTTACAAAAGGACGTCGATCAACTATTCTATGAGAGTTAATACCTGAAACTTCACACATAGCCATATGATATCCTTGAGCTGCATAGCGTCTGTCCTAGGCTGATCTCTACCTAGTCTTCTTAACTTCATCCTTGAGATGCGTTCCAATGCTTCTGCCTGTGCCTCTTCTTAAATTCGTTTTTCTTCTTCTTTACGTTTCTTAGCAGTGTTGAGTCGATTGAGCATTTCCTCAGTGAGGGATTCTTGATATAGTTTGACTCTAAATCCACTTATGTAACTAGGAAGAACATCACCTTCCAGTGTAGCTAATTGAACTGCTCCACTCGTGGAGATCCTATTAATGATCATAGGTCCATAGCCTCTCTTCTCTAATTTTCGTGCATGTTGTTTCAAAGTGTAGACTAACACTAGGTCCCCTGCTTTCAAGCCTTTATCCTTCACATGGGCATCAAAGTATGCCTTCTATCTTTTCTTAGCCGCATATATTCCTGCTGCAGCTCTTAGTCTTGTTTCACCTAATCGTTCAAGGTCCAAAATTCTCGAAGAGAGTTCATGACCCGTCCACTCATGCTCCTGTGCTACTCTCAATGTAGGAATCAAGAAGTCCAAAGGTAGCACCACATTTTGGCCAAATACCTTCTGAAAGGGTGTGGCTTGGAGTACCGTTTTATAGGCAACTCCGTATGCCCAAATAGCGTGGTGTAGCTGTTTGTCCCAGTCAGAGCGTTTATTATTAACCAATTTTGTCAACACATTGCATAGGATCTTATTTGTGCTTTTGGCTTGCCCATTAGCTTGTGGATGATAGGGAGCAGACTTCTTGTGTACAACCAAGAATTCTTGGAGTAGATTTTCAATAACTTCATTCAAGAAGTGAGTGCCTCTATCACTAACTAGCTCTATAGGTAGCCCGTATCTAGTGAACACATTCTCAAATAAGAACTTAGCTGTCGTTTGAGCATCGTTCTTCGAGGTGGCTTTTACCTCTACCCACTTGGTTAGATAGTCTGTGGCCACAATGATATATTCAGCATGTGAACCCTTAGCCGGGGGATTAATAGGACCAACAAAGTCTATTCCCCACTTAGAGAATGCACGTCCACCCATCATAGGTTTCAGAGGCATCTCATCTTTGCGTATAGGATACTGAGTCTGCTGACAAACGTCACACCGTTTCACATAGGTATGTGCATCCATGTGAAGGGTTGGCCACCATAATCTTGCAAATAGAATTGCCTTGATCACCCGATCCGGTCCAAAGTGTCCTCCTGCTACACCTTGGTGAACAGCTTCCAGGATCTTAAGGTATTCACTCTCATGAACACACAATCTTAGGTAACCATCCTTACCACGCTTGTATAAGCTATCTCCAATGAGTGAGTAGTCTAGGGCTTCTTGTTCTAAACTTCTTTTCCTAGCCAAAGTCATGTCTTGAGGGAATGTTTTGGTCCTCAGAAAGGCTACTAATGGTTCACTCCAATCTGGTACTAGAGACACTTGGTACAAGGTTGCGTGCTCCACAGGTGGTTTAAAACGAGAGACTGGGCATTCCTTACACAACCTGTGTACATCTGCTTCCATAGTTGGCCAATGCACTCCGAGTCTTCTTAGTGTCTGTAAAGTTTTTTGCCTCGAATGATGTTGCTCTAATGCACCTACATGTGCTAATTGCAACCATTTTGCGCACTCATCCTCTTCCACACAACATGATAATATCCCTTGATCTATATGCTTGTACATACTCCCTACCATGATTTGGTATTTTTGGGCTTTTACTATCCCTCTATCTTGAGTGTTTACTACTGGATGTTTAGGCCCGTATGTCAATACTGGCACTAATGTCTTAGCCCACTGAGGTACAACTTCCAAATTAAATAAATGAGCATTAGGAAGGTCATCTAATACTCCTTGTGGGGCCTCTCCTGATGTGAGTCTTGAGAAGTGGTCCGCTCTCAAGTGAGTCTTACCTTTCCTTACTACTACCTCAAAGTCATATTCCATTAGTAAGAGAAACCATCTTACTAATCTACTTGTATTGCATGGCTTGTTCACGAGATATAACAATGCTTGATGGTCAGTAAAAAATTTAAACTTATTTGCAAGCAAATAGTGTCTAAACTTTTTAACTGCATATACCATGCCTAATCCTTCTCTCTCAGTGGTGGTATAGTTTCGTTCAGCTGCATTCAGCTGTCTACTAGCATAGGCAATTGGAAGATCCATATTACCTTCACCTGTAGGTTGTGCGAGTACACATCCAATAGCATAATTGGATGCATCCACATGGACATGAAAGGGCTTATTCCAATCTGGTGTGGTCAAGATTGGTGTTGAACATAATCGTCGTTTAAGCTCATTGAAGGAGTTCTCACACTCATCCGTCCACTCAAAATTAGTCAAAAGTCCGTACAGAGGCTTTGCAATGATGGCGTACATGTGTATAAAGCGTCGGTAATAACCACAATGCCCCATGAAAGCTTGTACTTCCTTGACATTCCTTGGCCTAGGTAGCTCTACGATGGCTCTCACTTTCTCCTCATCCGTGGATATGCCATTCTTTGACACTATGTGCCCTAGAATCTTGCCTTGCCTAACCATGAAAACACACTTTTCTAGGTTCATGCAAACTTGATATTCTTTACATTTGTCAAAGATTTGCGTGAGCTCAGGTATATGTGTTTGTCTAAGGTTGGAATGAGCACAAAGATCATCAACATAGACCTCTAAATTCTTCCTCAAGAATTCTTTAAATACATGGCACATCAGTCTCTAAAAGATTGCAGGAGCATTGGTAAGCCCAAATGGCATTGCTCGAAAAGCAAATATGCCCCACTCTATGGCAAAAGCCGTCTTATGTTGATCTTTTGGGGCAATGGCTACCTGATTGTAGACAAAAAATCCATCAAGGAAACTATATACTTCCTTGCCTGCTTCTCTTTCTAGTAGATGCTCAGTGATAGGAAGCGGATAGTTATCTCGAATAGTGGCTGCATTAACCTTCTTCAAGTTAATTCATACACGTACCTTTCCATTCTTCTTGGGCACAACTACGATAGGGGATACCCACTCAGTGTGCTCAATTTCATAGATAAATTCGGCTTCTACCAATCTGTCTATCTCCTCCTTGATCTTAAGGCATTGTATTGCGTGAACAAGTCCTCCACTTGTTCAACTCTCAAGACTTGCCTAAACTCGGCCACATGATCGTATGGGTCTCTAGTGCCATCGAAGTAGTTCTTCATGGACTTAACCAGCTATGTAGGTCTCAAGGTTCTGGTGTGTTCCCTGGGCCTTGGCAAAGGAAAATCATCAGCATTTCTTAGGTTCCTCGGGGCTCTTGGTCTCTCGATTTCTTCTCTATCCATCTCTGTTCTCATCCTTTCTCTTCCCAATGGGTTAGCAAAACTTACCTCAGGTCTTTCTCTATTCCTGTCTCTTTGAGCTCCATGAGCTTGGGACGTTCCAGCTCCTGGGTGGCCAAAAGAGACATTAGATCTTGGCTGGGGAAAGATAAATTCACCCTTCAAAGTGTAGGCATGCCTACCATGCTCTGTGACCACAAAGATCCTCTCTGAAGTATTGTCTAGGTAGGTCACTTTGCCTGGGCTATCAAGATCTTTGAACTCATAGATCGTGATCATTCCTACCTCATTCGTTGATTAGGCTTATACCTCCAGAAGGCTTCATCAGTTTCTCGATTTAGAAGTAGATCTATACTCTTATTGTCTTGGGGAATCCACTCTGGCGTGATAATTTTAGTAAGCACTGATTTGCCTCGGGGGTTCTACACCCATGTTCCCTTGCTCTAGGTCACCTATATCCGTTTCTGGGATCACATTACCAAATTCAACTGTCCTATCTGGGTGGTTGGTGACTACGTATATGGTTCCTTCTTTGTCCAGGTATGCTCCATTTTCAAATTTGATAGCTGGATGTTCAATTCCAATGGGTTGGTCGGGGTTTTTAATTTGGACCATGGGCCTTCATAGACCGTCCTGATAGATGCAAGCACCTATTCGGTTGGTCCTAAGGTATTCGAGTTGCATCTTGTAAGGGCCTTCAACCCTTTGTAGGTATGGCACACCTGAGCTTCCTGTGGGTCTCTCCATACCTTGAGACATCTCTGACTCACTACTCTCAGAGCTAGGGTAGTGTGAATAGTGGCTCAACTGCTGGGCCCAAGACCTAGCAATATGCTTGGCACTAGCCTCTGAAGACCTAAGACTCTGTCTATCTCTTCCTAGGTGTCGTCCTGATCTAAGGCTCATAAGCCCAATTGAATAATCCCAAATTTCCCAAGTACAATTTTCATTGCTGAGTTCTTTTGTATTAGTCACTTGTTCTTTTTAATTTTACTTAGGGTGTCACTTCTTGTCCAATCAATCTTCGTCGCAAGGAACACTTAAGTTTTATCATACTTGAGTGTGGTCACTCGATTTAAATTCTTTTCCCTTAGGTTGTTTCGCAAATGTAATCTCCTGGTACTTGCACTTGGGTGATTAGAGTTCTTGGACTTGGTCGTGCTTAACGTATCCCTAATTGATCAAAACCTATATCCGTACTTAGCCTAAGCTAGGGATTGACAGAGGGTGTTGAGAATTTCCAACCTTAGTTTCTCTCCTCGGTTGCCCTTGTGTGCCCAGGAAGCATATTCCCAAGCTTGCACTTACTCTTGCTTCGAGTTCCCTTCGATGCTCTCAAAGGACCTGTAAAAGTCCCAAAGTTAACTCAAGAATTGAATTCCATTGATACAACAGACCATGTTCATTCTTGCAATTCAGAGATCAAACTGTGCTTTGGATTTATGGAAAATAATCCTAAGGATCCCTTAGTTTTTTCTTCCCCCTAGGTATGGTCACTTCAAAATACTCTATCTAATAATTTTGATATTACCCACGTGCTTTCCAACAAAAAAAAATCACAGCAAACAGATTTCGTATGAGAAAGTTATGACTGTTCAGAGTTCTAGGTTTAAAACAAGGTTCAAATAGGCTCATAGACAAACATGAACTCTCAAAATACTTTGTGTAGTGGCCTCACAATGCTCTCACAAATTTCTAATGTTGCCCAAATAATACCCCAAAATAGACCAACTAACTTTGCCCTAAAAAATGGCCAAATTTGCCCGTCAATCGTGATCGAGTGGTCTGTCAATCGCGATTGATATGTCAGTCGCGATCGACATGTCGGTCGCGATTGAGAGGTCCGTCATGGGTGTCAGTCATGATTGATGAGTCAATCGAGATTGACACGTGGCCCGGAAATTCAGTCGATCGTGGTCAAAGGGTCATTGACTCTGTCGGTCGCGATTGAAGGGTCGCTCGCGATTGACAGGTCCGTCGCGAGGGTTCTATCTGTCGTGGTCAAATAGTCATTGACTAGGTCAGTCACGATTGACAGGTCCGTCGGGGCTGTCAGTCGCAATTGATGGGTCGATCACGATTGATGGCTCGATCGTGATTCACACATGGCGCACACAAATTCTATCGATCGTGGTCGATCGTTGACTCAGTCGGTCGCGATCGAGGTGTCGATCGTGACTGACGAGTCAGTCGGCTGGTGTCCGTCATCGTTTGTTGATCGCGATT
>CM035439.1:81410022-81427522 GCA_020310875.1 Ceratopteris richardii
AGACAAAGCTTATGAACCTAAGATCTGGTAGACACCTAGTCAAGGATAGACAAAGCATTAAATCTTCTAAGGCAAGTGTCAACCATATAGCTAAGTCTTAGGCACAACAACTAAGTGGTTATCCTTATGTACTAAGTTCAGGCACAAATGATTCAGAGATGTCTTTTAGCATGGGCGAACGTGTAAGGGGCTCAGGCACTGCCTATCTACAAACACGAGAAGATCCCTATAAGACACAGTTGGAATATATTCAGACCAATCAATTAGGTGCAGGCATCTATGACGATGGTCTGAGGTGATCAATGGTCGAACTCAAAAATCCAGATCAACCCTTTGCACTTCAATACCCAGTAGTCAAGTTCGAAGAGGGTTCGTACATTGATAAGTAAGGAACTATATATGTGGTCACCAACTCACCAGACAAGACAGATGAGTTTGGAAATGTCATTATTGAGAACGAGATCAGAGACCTAGAGCAAGGAGACCTAGGACGAGAACCCAGGACTCCTAGAGGCAAATATGTCTTGACAAGAGTGATCATGCCAAAGTGGGTTCCCCAAGACAACAAAAGCATATATCTATTCTTAAATAGAGAAACAGATGAAGCCTTTTGGGGATTCAAGCCTAATCAACCCAGCCCAATAGTCACCATTTATGAGTTCAAAGATCGTGAGACAATAGGCAAAGTTGTCTATTTGGATAACACCTCGAGAAGAATGTTCTTGGTAATAGAACTTCACAGACATGCATACACTTGGCAAGGTGAATTGATTTTCCCTCCACCAAGATCCAATGTTTCCCATGGCCTCCAAGGAGCAGGATCATCTAAGGCTCATGAAGCCTAGAGGGAAAGAACTAGAGAGAGACCTGAGGTAAGATTTACACACAATGTGAGTAGAGACAGATCAGGATTGGAAAATGAAAGACCTGAAAGAGAGAGACATAGAGCACATAGGCATCAAAGAGGTGAACACGATTTTCCATTGCCTAGACCCCGAGAGCACCCAAGAACCCTTCGACCCTCTCAAGTGGTCAAGACAATGAAGAAATATTTTGATGGGTTTAGAGACCTTTATGATCATGTGGCTGAGTTCAAACAAGTGTCAAGAGTTGAACAAGTTGAGGACTTGTTCACCCAGCTCGAAGCATTTGGTTTGACTCTCAAGGTTACTGCCTTAGCATGGTTTCAATCACTAAACAGTCGCAACTATCGAGATATAGGTCAACTGCTAAAAGAATTCATTATAGAATTTTCCAAGAGTGGCATTAGGCATAATACATCATCCTTGATCTATAGCTTCAAGCAGACACCTCAAGAAATAGTGTGACTTGCAGGAAGACGGTACGGATAGTACTTAGAAAGATGCCCTGTGCTAGAGCTACCCACACTAGCCAAACAAGTGGCTTTGCTTTTAGATGGCTTATTAAGCACCAAGTTAAGATCATATGTGTACTTGAAGGAGCCTAGATCCATAGAAGAGTGTGTGCGGATGTGCATTGACATAGAAGATAACTTGGGTGAGGAGTTAGGATTGTCCAAACTCTATAAGGATTCTGATAGTTCTACTAGTCATACTTCGAGAATCTCTACTAAAATAGATGAAATAATTGAGCAAGTTGCCAAGAAGCTAGGAGTCCAAAAGAGACAAACACCAAGAGTCACCTCATTGAATCGATGTTATACTTGCAGAGGGGACCACATGGCTAACGTTTGCCCAATGCACAACCAGAATGTGAGAGAAAGGAATGCCCCATATTGCACTATTGAGAGAAAATACACGAATCATATAGCTCAAGATTGTCCCTACAATAGGCAGGCTATTAGCCAAACTTATAAGCAACCTTACCAATAGGGCATGTATCAGAACTAATACCAACAACCATATTATCGACCACAATAGCAATATCAGGCACCATATAGGCCAGAACCAGTCCTAGGAAACCAACCACTAGCTCCTGCCATTGTGATTCCAGTTAAGTATGCAATGGCAGAGGAAAACCCTAATAGAGCATTGGTGCTAGTGACTCCTTTGGTCTCAAAAAACAACCATCTTGCTCAGAACTCTAACTACTCCTATGAAGATAGTCCACAAGCTTATTACATAGAGGCACCTACGCATAGTGAGACTTATCCTTATCACTATGAGGCACCACCTATGGAACAAAATTGGGGGCCCAAATACTCCAATGTCATGTATATGAATCGTATCCCTAGACCCCAATTGAGATAAATGAGGCCACAAGCCCCTAGAGGACCACGTTTTAGAAGCTAGGGTGACTATTTCATTCGTGAATGTCCCCATGCACCAACTCTGGGACAAGGACATAACATCACGATACAAGTCTTTTGCCCTAAAGCGACAAAGACCATCTCTGTAGAGATTATCCAAGAAACTCGTCTAGTGTGCCCAAGGTTACACCCATTAATATGGTAGGCTTAGTGGTGGATTCAAGTGCTAGTAGCAATAATGTGGCTCCTATACAAGCAATCACTAGAGCACAAGCCTTAAAATAGGATAAACTAGCTAAACAATCAGAGTCAAGTGAATTAGGAGAGCCTAGTAAGAGAAAAACAAGAACATGGAAGGATACTAGGGAGAAGGCCAATCATAAGTGGAATAAAAAGCTATCTGAACTAGAAGAAAGCCTGAAAGATGTAAAAACAAAAATAGAAGACATTGCATCACAAAACCCCTCGCATGTTGAAGCTTCATCAACTCTAGCTCATCCCACCCCACCAGCCATTGTAAATAGACTGCAATCAGGGTCTGTTCTTGTAGATCCAACCCCAGAAGGCTTGGACATGATGTTCAAGGCCTACCAAGCTCTTCTTTAAGAAAGGCCAACAACTACAAACCTAGACAAGAGTTACCCTAGAGGAGATTTAGAGATTGAACGGATAAAAATGTGCATAAAAATGGTAGAGCTAGCTTAGGCTATGCTTGACACCAGTCAATTGTTCAATCAGACACTCTGTAAAACCAGATTTGCATTTTCAGGGCTTACTAGCAAGATAAGAGTAGTTGGTAAACAAGCCCCAGGTTTATTTACCTCCACATGCTCAACCAGTAGTTGAAAGAGAAAGCTCAACGCCAATGAAAGCTTATGTTCCTGATTCTGTGGATGATGGAACACCTCTTTCAATTCAGCCGTACTCTCAAGAGTTCTTGCAAAAAATGCAAGAAGAGAAATGGGCCAAGGAGAAGGGTAATCCCCCTCCTATTCCTGAGATTGATGACCTTCATGATCAATTTCTCCATCAATCTATGGAGACCAACTAGAGCAACAAGAAGGCAAAATATTAGATTTTGAATCTAATTCTTATAAGAGTTGCCACAATTCACAGGCCCATGGGAATCTGAATCTCTTCAGATCAGAGCTCCCACAATATTGGTAAGACATGAAGACTCAGTGGTTCCAAGGAACACTGATGT
The DNA here is from genome assembly GCA_020310875.1 of Ceratopteris richardii. NCBI lineage: Eukaryota > Viridiplantae > Streptophyta > Polypodiopsida > Polypodiales > Pteridaceae > Ceratopteris > Ceratopteris richardii. Next base: position 81,413,457 of record CM035439.1, read on the forward strand.
CGTGAAGAACACATAAGGTTCAATGTCATCTCACTATAGAAGAGTTGCTCAAACTAAAACCAAAGTTATGGAAACATGTGGTGAATCAGGTTCCATAACTTGAATCCAATGTGTCCAAAGCAGGCTCTAAGCAAAAAGTCCTCGAGATACCTCTAGAAAAAATAGGGGACATGAGTGAAGGTGAAGAAGGTAATACTTATCTCCCAATCACCTACCAAGGTTACACAACCAAAGAGATCATAGATTCAGGCGCAGGTGTTGCAATTGCGACCACGTCCTTGTGGAAGCAATGGGGCAAACCTGCATTAAGACCAACTAGAATGAAGCTTCAAATGGCTAATGGCCATATTGAAAGACCTCTAGGATTGCTAGAAGAGATCACTCTTAACCACTTGTGGTGTAGAGTTTGAACACACATTTGATATATGTGACTTTGAAAACAATAATGTTTATGAGATGATCCTAGGAAGGCCCTTCCTACGACAATTGCAAATAGTACAAGATTGGGGAACCAACTCCTTGTACTTACAACACCTAGGGGTCACCACCAAGGTCAATTTGAAGGATTACTCCTTAAGAGATGTACCACCCCTACAGTGGGTACCGCCCCTATAGTGGAATCCTATCCACAAAGCAAAAGAAGATTCAATCTTTGTGCATTCTGAAAGTAATTCTGATCCATCTTGGATGCATGAAGATACTCACTTGTGCATGTGCCAGGTCCCATAGGAAGAGGAAAAGTGCCTAAAAGCAAGAGAAGAAGGAACTCCCCCAGGAGATAGACCAGTTAAAGACCTTGCCTATACATCGATGATCTTTCTAGATGAGGAATTTGAGCCTCATGGCTGGCTAGAAATCTTAGCCACCATGGACATTGTTGTCAATGAAGAACAATGGATTCCTCATTGTGATGAGGAGGGCTATGATATCTCTGTGTTCATGTGTCAACCCTTGCTAGAAGAGTGTGATCCTAGTGAGGCCATAGAAGAAGAGGATGATGATGATCTAGAGTCCATTGTGATGGACACCTGCTTTAATTCAGAGGAGCAATATCTAGAAGATTTAGGAGTATTTACTCAAAAAGAAGAAGAAGCTCTCATATGCATTAAAACTATAAATTCAAAGGATGGAAGTGAAGGAGGTCAAAAGAAAAAGAAAAGAAAAGCAGTAAAACAAGAAGAGGAGGAGTCATTGTTTGAAGTACCATAAAATTTCAAGAAATATGAAGTTGAAGACCGGAAACATTTGGTATGAATGCCTAAAAGAGAGGCCATCATAGGAGAATCATATGATAATAAAGAAAAGACAAAAAAAATTGAACGATGTACGTACATAGGAGAAGACCTAAGTGCAGAAGAAGAAGCAGAGCTTGTAGCTCTATTAAGGGAATAGAAGGACGTGTTTGCATGGCATTAGAAAGGCTTGAAGGGAGTAGATCCGAAAATTTACTCTCATATGATTCCCATGAGAGCTGATGCCAAGCCCACCAAACAGAAGCCCTACACATATAATGACACTTATGTAGCTAAAATAAAAGAAGAAATTGATAGGTTGATTGAATCTAAATTCATCTATGAGATTGAGCATACTGAATGGGTATCCCCCATTGTAGTGGTTCCCAAGAAGAATGGAAAGTTACAAGTGTGTATTAACCTTAAAAAAGTTAATGTGGTTACGATTAGAGATAGTAATCCACTTCCAATCACGGAACATTTATTGGAGCATGTTGCAGGCAAGGAAGTTTATAACTTCCTTGATGGATTTTTAGGTTACAACCAAATAGACATTGCCCTAGAACATCAACACAAAACAACTTTTGCCATAGAATGGGGAATCTTTGCATTTCGTGTGATGCCATTTGGGCTCACCAATGCACCTACAATGTTCCAAATGATCATGTGTCATGTCTTCAAAGAGTTCTTGCGAACGAGCTTAGAAGTATATGTGGACGATTTATGTGCTCATTCCCAAGAAAGAAGATACCACATCCCTCAGCTCAGAAAAATCTTCAACAAGTGTAGAGAATATCGAGTGTGCCTGAACCCAGAAAAGTGTGTATTCATGGTGCATTAGGGTAAGGTCTTAGGTCACATTGTTTCTAAGAATGGAATATCAATAGATGCGGATAAAGTAAGAGCCATAGCAAAGCTTCCAAGAGAAAGGAATGTTAAAGAGGTACAAGCCTTTATGTGCCATTGTGGATATTATCACAGGTTTATTCACATGTAGGTGATCATAGCTAAACCTGTTTATGCCTTGCTGATAAATTTTGAGTGGAACGAAGAATGTGAAAACTCCTTCAATGAGCTGAAGAGACGTTTTTGCATAGCACCAATACTAACCACTCCTAATTGGAATAAAACATTTCATGTCCATGTGGATGCATCCAATCATGCCATACGATGTGTGCTAGCACAACCCTTAGGTGAAGGAAATCTAGATTTGCCTATAGCATATGCTAGTAGACAATTAAATGCGGCTGGAAGAAACTATACAACTGAGCGAGAGGGCTTAGGCATGGTATATGCTGTGAAGAATTTTAGACACTATTTATTGGCTAGCAAGTTCAAGTTTTTCACTGATCATCAAGCATTGTTATATTTGGTCAATAAACCTTGCGATACATGACATTTAGTAAGATGGTTCCTCTTACTATTGGAATATGACTTTGAAGTTGTTGTTAGGAAAGGTAGAACCCACCTCATGGCAGATCACCTTTCTCGCATCACTTCAAGAGGGCCACTGCAAGGAGTGTCTGATGAATTTCCTGACACTTATCTATTCAATTTAGAAGTTGTTCCTAAATGGGCAAATAAGTTTGTACCTGTCCTAACCTTCGGACCCGTGCATAAGGATGTGAGAACAAATAAAGAAGAAATCGTAAAATCACAAAACTATACTAGCTTGTTGTGTCGAGGATGATGAACATAGTAGTTGGTTGCAACAAGCACATGAAGGATTGCTAGGAAATCATTATTCTAAACAACGAACATTGCAAAATTTGAAATCTTTAGGAGTGTATTGGCCTATCATGGACAAATAAATACATGAGTGGATTAAGAATTGTCAAGTGTGCTAGGAAAAACCCCAGTAGAGCATGCAACTCTTTATCATGTATCGTTAATTCCAGATTGGAGCGCCCCATTGGTAGAATTTATGAGATTAGGGACATTACCCATAGAGGCTAGTCTAGCAAAAAGAAGAAGCATGGAGCAAGAGGCTCAGGACTATGTCTTAATAGGAGACAACCTATATCAAAGAGGCATAGATGGTTACCTGAGATTGTGCTTCATGAATCATATTATTTGAAAGTCTAAGAAACTGCACATAGTGGCGTTGCAGGTGGACACTTCGGTCCTGATCGAGCAAATAAGACCATTCTATTCTTAGGACTTTGGTGGCCCACCCTTCATATGGATGCACATACTTATGTGAAGAAATGTGATAAATGCCAATTCGCATAATATCCAATAAGGAGAGACGAGATGCCTTTGAGACCAATGATGGGAGGACGCGCATTCTGGAAGTGGGTTATAGACTTCATAGGTCCTATCAACCCCCCAACTAGAAACTCCCATGTAGAGTACATTATTGTAGCCAGAGATTACCTTACAAAGTGGGTAGAAGTCAAAGCCACAACAAAGAACGATGCTCAGACAACGACAAAGTTCTTATTTGGGAACGTGTCCACAAGATATGGATTACCAATGGAGTTAGTGAGCGATAGAGGCACACACTTCTTGAATGAAGTCATTGAAAATCTTCTCCAAGAATTCTTGGTGATACATAAGAAGTCTCCCCCTATCATCCACAAGCTAACGGACAAGCCGAGAGCACGAATAAGATCCTATGTAATGTATTGACAAAACTGGTCAATAATAAATGCTCTGATTGGGACAAACAGCTTCATCATGCTGTTTGGACTTACCAAATGGCCTATAAAATGGTATTCAATGCCACCCCATTCTAGATGGTCTTCGGACAAAATGTTGTGCTATCATTGGACTTCCTAATCCCTGCTTTAAAAGTAGCACAAGATCAAGAGTGGAATGGACATGAGTTGTCCTCCAAGATCTTTGATCTAGAACGTTTAGGTGAGACGAGGCTACGAGCAGTAGCAAGTATCTATGCTGCAAAGAAAAGGCAAAAGGCATACTTTGATGCACACATCAAAGATAAAGGAATGAAAAAAAGAGATCTAGTGCTGGTTTATACACTAAAGCAGCATCCCCATAAATTGGAAAAAAGATGATATAGACCCATGATCATTAATAGAATCTCCACTAGCGGTGCGGTTCAATTGGCCACTCTAGAAGGTGGCATGTTGCCAAACTATATTAGTGGATGCCGAGTCAAGCTATATCAAGAACCTCTTAAAAAGGATATGTTAAGGAGACCCAACATGGCTAACAAGCGAAAAGAAGAAGAGTTGAGAGTTAGAGAAGAAGCACAGGCACAGGCTAGAGAGTGCACCAGACGAAATAAGTTAAGGTGACTAGGCCTAGATGTTGACCCGAAAGCCCCAAAATATCACATGGACATGTGCCAAAAATTGGGCATAATTTTTTCTTGAATAATCAGTGGACGTCCCTTTGTGATCTTAGAGGTAGGACACGGAGAGACTTTAAGGACTATGAGAGCATTGATTGACTCACATGCAGCAACTAGTGTAGTTAGACTTTCCTACTACCAAGACTTGCAGTTGAACATCAATCCCATAGAAACCTATCTCATAGGATTCGGAGGTGTGGAAAGCCCTTGTTTGGGTGAGATAGAGCTTCCCATCTATCTTCAAGATGTTCCAATGAGAGTCAAAATGCTAGTGTGTCAAGATGAGGCCTTTACTGAAACACGTCTTGGGTCAAGATTGGATATATGACCATGCAATTAACTTAAACCTAAGAAGCCAACTTCTTCAAGTTTGGGTACATGAGCAATGCATTACATTAGAATTGGATAACTGCATGCTCACAAATCCAGCAATCACACACTCCTATTTCTTCTAAGACTAATCTTAGTGAAGAAGATGTTGTATGTGTCAAAAGCTCTATGATGCAGACGAAGTCAATCATGGAAGAATAGGCTCGAAGGCGAGTTGATCTCTCTTCTTCAAAGAATAATGCAGCCACAATAGTTCCACCGCAAAGGCAAGCACAACAGTTCAAGACAACTACTATATCAAATATAAAGACACCATTCAACAAGAAAGCAATTCTGGGCATGAAGCAAATCTGGTTCCGAAAGGGGGAGCAGTCCGCCACACTATTGCAGTTGAACTCGTCACCGAATAAGTAGTGGAGAAAGCCAAGGCAAAAAGTAGCATCACAACCAAGATCTAGATCTCAAAGAGTACTCCACATTTGAGTACCAAAGCAGTCAATGAAGGCTACCCATAATAACATACAAATTTGGGTGCCTAAGGAATTAGTTGCAACTCAACAAGGGAGATTACAAATATGGGTGCCCAAGAAACTCTTACATACACAAAACCCTCGGCCCTCTCTCACAAGAAAAGCCTCAACAAAGAAACCAAGGAGAAGCAAGCATCATAACCAAGCACAAAAATCCAAAGAAGATCAACTCACCTCTTTGGCAATACTAAGCAGAAAATCATCAAAGATATGGGTATGGCGGCCAAAAGCACCCATAGTGCCCATAGAATCAAAGAGCCAACCACAAGGGATACAAAATTTACGAAACCATACAATGCAAAAGAGGCCACAAGTGATCTCTATGCAGCTAGACACTTTTGTAAAAAGGATCCCTATAAGGAGGAATGATCAGTTTTCATTCACCCATCCAGTGGGTACCTCCAAATAACGATCGCATCAAGTTTGCGAGTAACATCGAAAGCCTCGACGAGCGAAAACCATGTGCTCCTTGCACAACCCTGTCTTTTGCACCATTCAAGATTTGCATTTCCAGAGTATGCATTAATATAGGGCCACATTACACAGCCATGCATAGACACATTTGAGAGTCCCAGGCACAAGAGCACATTGACATATGTAAATTATTTTTGATACTAACATCTTTCTTCTTGTTTTGTGACATTCCTCCTCTCAAAAGAAAGAAAGAGAGAGAGAGCGAGAGCTTGTTCCGAGGTTTGACTCATGGAACATGCATGAGTCATGCCTAGTTGAAGGTGGAATTGTTGATGTCTGGGCATTTATCAGTTTAGATAAAAGTATGTCTCGACTAGCAGACCATATTATTGCTAGCTTATCTGGTAGATGTCCAAAACTTGGCATGAAAATGGCATCCACAAACTATTGTTTCCCCTTGCCATGGTAGGAGGGAGGAGCTTGAAGGTCCGCAACTTGAGTGATGCTTAACTACTGTATGTATGGGAGCTTCCAAGGAGATATCTGCAAGGGGTAGTTCTGGTACCCTGAACTTTGAATTTGAACTCTCCATTGGCACTCACTAAAAAGGTGGTCCTCTAATCTCGGAGATATTCTCTCAAGTACAGTCATGACTTTTCCAATTAACAAACTCCACAAATTTAGTGGTGATTACAAATATTCTTCCAAGTCAAATTGACTGTTACAAATGGTAAAAGATAAAAAGCTTCCTAGCAATGGTTTCCATGGAGCGTCAATTGTACATATACTCTTGCCAAATGTGTAGGCTTGATGTTTGCACCAACAAATAATCCCCACAAGTGCATATGGAACCAACTTATGCATGTTGATACATTTTGGTAGTGATGTGTGTGAACACACTTAGGATGGTCTGGGCGCTTGTTCCCCTCTTTAAGAGGTTTTTCCCTGGCTTGTCTATATGCCTATAACCCTATCGGGTCACCTATCTTTGTACATTCACTTGCTAATACATTCAGTATTTGTAATGTGCTGCAAGCTTTTTATTCTTCCTTTGTGTTTGTTGGGGGATTCTTGGACAAGAAGGGATTTGAGTGTTTGTAGGAGAAAAGGGAAAGACAAGAAGAAAGATACACACTGGAAGCCTCTCTCGATTGATTATAATAAGACAAATACAATGGTGATGCACAATACAATCCAATGCTTCTGTACGAAATCCCATAGAGTGCACAATTACAAAATACCAAATACCCAAGTTCTTGTTGTTGTCGGCCTCCTCTGCACCAAACCTCCACCTTCTCCAAGCCTGCACTTGTGCACACCTTGCACCAAGCTTCCAATAAGGGGGAGGGATTGGACACCTTCTGTCGGCACGCGCGCACTACAATGTGACCTTGCGATCCTTGGGGGGAATAGCTTAACACTTCTCTGCACACTTCTTAGTCAGTCTTCATGCACACCTTGCACTTCACTTCTCTGTGTCGCATACTGTGTGTCTCTTGCACTTCTCTCTCTTACTCCACTTAGACTATGCTCTCCTTGCTTAGTCTTAGAATCGTCCAAGAATAGTCCTTGCCTTGATTTGAGTGTCGATTCACGTACGCTCCTAACTGCAAGAGTATCTTGGTGCTCACTTTGATGTCCCAAGATTGTCTCCTCAAGTGGCAGCCAACGAATCCTTGTTTTGTACTTTAGTGAGTTTAGACTAAAACAAAAATTTTAATTGGAGGGGCATACTTTCACTTCTGCGTATGCTACCGCTTCACATACCTTCACATTTGCCTTTTAAGTCTTCACTTGTGCACCTAAGAGAGGGTTCACCAGAACCTTCCAAAACACTTTCAAAAACACTTTGAACCTTAGGGAAATTAGAGAAATACCTCTGCAACCTGCAACCCACTTTCTCCAATTTATCCTTTGTGGACAATTAATTATGCACTACCTATGCACCTTGACACCTGCACTCGAACACTTTGACTTTGCCCCTGTTGACTTTGGCCTTGACCTTGTTGACTTTGTCTAATTTGACTTTTACCTTTTGACTTTGATTATGGTTGAGGTTGACTGTGGTTGACTTTGACCAATATGATTTTTATGGGCTCAACAGTTGCCCACCACCTAATGTGCTCTCCGTCCCGGAGAGCTACAACCAAAATTCAAAGTAGAGGGGACACCATGACTTCTGAGCTGCAAAATCTTCAAAAGGACATCTGAGAAGCAACCAAGTCCACCAAAAGCAGGAGAGAACAATCACCAGAGAAGAACCCAAAAGTGGAATTTTTTGCATGTAAAAGCAAAGGAGGTCAATGGGAGGGTATAAAGGAGGTGGAAGAGAGGGCCAAGTCCACCAGAAGCAGGAGAGAACAATCACTAGAGAAGAACCCAAAAGTGGAATTTTTTGCATGTAAAAGCAAAGGAGGTCAATGGGAGGGTATAAAGGAGGTGGAAGAGAGGGCTGAGGTGGCGGAGATGGATAGGGCACGGATGGGTAAGGATTAGGCTGGGCAGAAGGGTAAAGGGATGGTCAGGTAGTAGATTCAAGGGGTCTGGAGATGGCCAAAATGAGCAAATAGTAGAGTGATAAAGGGTGCATATAGGAAATTATGAAAAATAAGGTTAAACAAAGTGAGAAGAGACCATTTGGACCATGTTGAGAAAGAAAAACATGTGATAAATTTGCTCAAAACAAGTGTGTTTTGACCAAAAGTCAGATAAAAGGTAGGATTATGGAAAAATTAAGGCAAAAACTAAATCCAAAGGTGCCAAAATACATGAAAATGACTCTAAGTTTGAAAACAATGGCCATCCGAGGCACGATCCAGAGCCAAAAGGGTTGAACCATAAAGATTATATATATATATATATATATATATATATATATATATATATATATATATATATATATATATATATATATATATATATATATATATATATATATATATATATATATATATATATATATATATATATATATATATATATATATATATATATATAATTGTTATATATTTTAATTATTTATAAAAATAAAATAAAATGTGTTTTTTTATAGGGAACACCCTAACGGAAAATAAAAGATAAAAATAAAAATAAAAATAAAATAAAATAAAATGAAAATAATAAAAAATAAAATAAAATAAGCAAAGTAAAAATAAAAGAAATATAAAAAATAAAAGAATTGGGGGGGGGGGGGAGTGTGAGAACCTGTCGGGGGGGGGGGGGGGGGGGGGGGAAGAGAGGGAGAGAGAGAGAGAGAGAGAGAGAGAGAGAGAGAGAGAGAGAGAGAGAGAGAGAGAGAGAGAGAGAGAGAGAGCGAGAGAGAGCGAGCGAGCGAGAGAGAGAGAGAGAGAGAGAGAGAGAGAGAGAGAGAGAGAGAGAGAGAGAGAGAGAGAGAGAGAGAGAGAGAGAGAGAGAGAGAGAGAGAGAGAGAGAGAGAGAGAGAGAGAGAGAGAGAGAGAGAGAGAGAGACAGAGAGAGAGAGAGAGAGAGAGGATTTTGTTTTTTGGGAAAAATAAAACGCCTTGGGGGGGGCCTTTTTTTCTTTGGAATATATCCAAAAAACTGAAGAAAAATACATAAAAAATCCAAAAAAATGCAAAAGAAAATCCAAAAAATTATGAAAAAATTTCCTACATGTTTAGGCTAGTTTTTTCACTCAAAACCATAGAGATCTTCCTTTATTCCTCCAATTTGCCAAGAAATTGACACTTGAAAAGGATGAAAAATTGCTAGAAAAATTCTAAAAAATGCTTGAAAAGTTCCCAAAAATTCCCCAAAAGTTTCCAAAAATTGCACTTTTGCAAAGGTTATGAAATGCCTTCTAAATTTTCTAAAAACTCAAGGAACAATCATAAAATGGATAAAGAAAACTACTAAAACTTAAGCAAAATGAAATGAGAAGGCTATGTACAACCTGGATAAATTTTGCAGTTTCCAGGTGATCCATAAATCTTCACTTTTGTTGATGATAGGCCTTGAGCCTTGATATGTTGACTCAGAGAAATTGCTCCATAATCTCCAATTGTACTGCACTTCATTGGATTTGCCTTCTTATTGGGCACACTGGTCATCTGATAGGGCCACCTTAAATCCTTGAGAAAAATATTATCTCCTTCATACTACAATTGTTGTCTCTTTGTTTCAGCTACATTATGACTTAATCTGCAAAATTCCATTTTTACTATCCCAACTTTTTCGTCCAATAGAACCCTCTGTTTCCAAAGACTTGCAAGGACTCTTTCCACATCCTTGCAAAGCCCTGCACTTATTATCATAAAAATTGACATAACAGATGATATCCATACCAGTATCCATAAAAAAGTGGCCATTGACATATGATTTGAAGTATCTTCATCATTGTTGCACTTAAGGGCTCTTCTTTTCTCCTCTCTTCTATGCCCTTTAACTGAGACTGTCTCACTTGAGTCAGTAACCTAAATGATGTCCTCTCGTTCTTCATATGCTCCCTCTCTACTTGAGTTTGGAAAAATCCCATAGCAGGAAGATGGGTCTTCTGCATGGAGCCAAGCCAACATGTTTTCATCTTCATATAAATTTGCTCCTTCAAATAGATCTGCTTTTGGGTTGTCCATCAATTCTTCTTCCATACAAATACCAATTGTCTGCATCATGCTGGTATGTCTTTGATTGTATGGTCCTTCTTCTAAAGTTATCTGCTGCAACTATTTTCCCTCTTGCTTTACCCACATTGTGTCCTTGCCCCAGTCATGCAGCACATTGGCATGCCTTAACCAAGGTCTCCCAATTAACAGGAGGAAACTTCCTTCTACCTGTGACAGCCTTAAAACAACAAAGTCCAAGTTAAAGATGGTACCTTGTATCTTGATTGGGACTCCAGGGACCACTCCCATAGGCTTTACTATGCTTTGGTCTGCCATTGTTATAGTGAAGTTGGCAGGTCTTGAAGGGTATAGTCCAATCTTTTTCACGGTATATTCAGGCATCAAGTTAATGCCAGAATCACCATCCACAATAACTCCTTGAAACTCATGACCTTTAATAGAGACTGTTAGCCGAGGGCTCTTGTAATCTGTGAGGGTTGCTTCCCCTAGACTTTTATCTTTATGCATAAAAGCAACGTTTGCCACTAAACTTGTCATGGACACTTCATCAATTATCTGAAAGAGTTCTGACCTGAATTTCCCATCCATCTTTATTAAATAAAAAAAACTAACCTTCTTTTTCATGGACTTTAGTAGTCTGGAAGCTTATGATTCCTTAAGAGCATGGGCTCCATTTGACTTATCAAACTCCTCATGAGCCTTGTTGAATGCGTGTCCAATGGCATCACTGGTACCTATGAAATTTTCTTTTTGCTTTGTGTCTGCATATGTGGTGGATTTGTCTTCAGATGCAACTTTGTCTTTGTTCAATCCATTAATCATTCATTCTTGACCTATGTCCACTTGAGCCTTCCCCTTGCTTCTTGTCTGCATTGTAAAAGATTCAATTTCTTCTAACTGCACCACCCTGGTAGATGGTGATGGCACATTGACTTGATCTACCGTTTCTTCTTTGCACACAGAAATCATTTGAATGTGGGGCCGAGATGAAGATGCTTGGTTCTTAGGACAACAATTAGTATAGTGGTATCTAGCCTCTAGGCAGTTCCTGCAAGGAGGGGCATTTTCTGGGAGGATACACCTACTTTGATAGTGCCCACATTCTCCACATCTAAAACAAATAATTGGCCTCCTTGGCCCATTTCCAAAGTTATCCTTATGTCTAGGGTTATAATTGTTACCTTGATTGGGTGCAGCCGCCATCACATTTGCTAGTGGTAGGGGTCCTCCTTGTGTCCAATATGTTGTTATAGGCATTCCTCTTGATTCACATTCCTAGGCCTAATGGCCAACTTTCCTGCATATTTGGCAAGTCACACTTCATAGAGGACATTCACTTATTATATGACCTTGCTTGCTGCACATGGTACACCAAAGTCCACTCTTGATGCCATCCACTTTGAGTTCCTGCAACTCCTGTCACAATTGAGCCAATTCTTCAGCTTGGCCCTCCTCCTCCTTTTGGAGCTTTAATGCCTCGATCTCCCTCCTCAATTGAGTAACAACATTCTCCTCCTCTTTGTGGGGCTTATTCCTTTTTAATCCCTCCAGCTCCTTCCTTAGCTGGATTACTAGATCCTCCATTTCTGTAGAATATGGTAGTTGAGGAGAAATTGCTCCATACTGTTGCCTTATCTACTCCAATTGTGTAGCTGTGTTGACGAACTCCTCAATGGAAGCTATAGGCAACACTAATTCCTTGATTTTACATAGGGTGGTCGCTAGAAGTGGCTTAGCTAACCATTTCTTAACAAAAAAATCATGTGGTGGATCTGGTAATTTAGCCATTAGTGCCTTGGCCCTGGTCACAAACTCTCGGAACTTTTCACCTAGATCCAATCTCAAATTCTCTAATTTCTCCATGATGATATCTACAGTATTTCCATGCTGAAATTGATTTTTGAATGCATCTTTCATTAAGTCCCAATTTGTAAAATGGTTCGCAGCAAACTGGCTGAACCATTTATATGTTAATCCTTCTAATGTAGCAGGGAAGAGTATCAAAAAGGCATCCTCTCTTCCCATTAAGCCTCTAGTTTTGCATAGTGCTAAAAATATTCTAATATGCTTGTCCAGATCTTCCTGAGCTAGGCCTTTGAAAGAAGAAAATTTTATATTTAATCTTGATAGTAGGGTTTCCAAGTCTACCTGACCAGCCATGATCTTTACTCATGAAGTTGATGAAAGTGGACTAGATGATCTTCTAACAGCCTACCTTATTGTTTGCTTACAGGTGACCCTCAATGTTTGGGACCGAGTTGCGGTCATGAGCCATTCATAGTCCTCTTAGTATGAGACAATTGATAAGAATATGTACCTTTTATCCCAATGAAGTAGTACTGTCAGCACTTGAACTCTTCTACCCTTTGCACTTGGCATCTCCTATGCTCAAATCTCCTTGGTGCCCACCGAGCGTGCCAAATTTTGTTGGGGGATTCTTGGACAAGAAGGGATTTGAGTGTTTGTAGGAGAAAAGGGAAAGACAAGAAGAAAGATACACACTGGAAGCCTCTATCGATTGATTATAATAAGACAAATACAATGGTGATGCACAATACAATCCAATGCTTCTGTGTAAAATCCCACAGAGTGCACAATTACAAAATACCAAATACCCAAGTTCTTGTTGCTGGCAGCCTCCTCTGCATCAACCCTCCACTTTCTCCAAGCCTGCACTTGTGCACACCTTGCACCAAGCTTCCAATAAGGGGGAGGGATTGGACACTTTCTCTCGGCACGCACGCACTGCAATGTGACATTGGGATCCTTGGGGGGAATAGCTTAACACTTTTCTGCACACTTCTTAGTCACTCTTCATGCACATCTTGCACTTCACTTCTCTGGGTCGCACACTGTGTGTCTCTTGCACTTCTCTCTCTTGCTCCACCTAGACTATGCTCTCCTTGCTTAGTCTTAGAATTGTCCAAGAATAGTTCTGGCCTTGATTTGAGTGTCAATTCACATACGCTCCTAACTGCAAGAGTATCTTGGTGCTCACTTTGATGTCCCAAGATTGTCTCCTCAAGTGGCAGCCAACGAATCCTTGTTTTGTCCTATAGTGAGTTTAGACTAAAACAAAAATTTTAATTGGGGAGGCATACTTTCACTTCTGCGTACGCTACTGCTTCACATACCTTCACATTTGCCTTTTAAGTCTTCACTTGTGCACCCAAGAGAGGGTTCACCTGAACCTTCCAAAACACTTTCAAAAATGCTTTGAACCTTAGGGAAATTAGAGAAATACCTCTGCAACCTGCAACCCACTTTCTCCAATTTAACCTTTGTGGACAATTAATTGTGCACTAGTTGATGCCTGCACTCGAACACTTTGACTTTGCCCCTGTTGACTTTGGCCTTGGCCTTGTTGACTTTGATTGGTTTGACTTTGACCTTTTGACTTTGACTCTAATCGACTTTGATTGCGGTTGACTTTGATCAATATGATTTTTATGGGCTCAACAGTGTTGTTCCTATGCTTTCACAAACATCAAAATCCAACAATTGGTATAACCGTAGGCCATCGCTTCATCTAGGGCATCATCGACACCCATCTTTTTTTTTGCCTTCGAACGTACTATTGTAGCACTTGTGCACATACTTTCCTTCTTTTATGCCAAACATATATACATGTTTTGGTTCACCATTACAAGCCCCTCAA
>CM035439.1:81432522-81460022 GCA_020310875.1 Ceratopteris richardii
ATCAGAAGAGCAGAAATTGTTTTGCAAGTACTGTAAAGGAAATGATTATATCATAAAGACCTATCCAAAAATGGCTACTAAAGAGGCAAAGAAGAAAGAGGCTGGAATGGTTGTTGTAGAGGCCTCTACACCAAAAACAGAGTCTGCTAATCTTGTGAAGGAAGAAGAATGGGTGTTTACTAGTGTCTACAATTTCGACCCATCTTCTCATGAGCAATGCATATCTGCAGTAGACTCAGATGTTTGGTATTTTGATAGTGGGCCGACCAAACATATTACCTCACAGCGCAGTTTCTTCGCTTCACTCAAGCCTTCCCTTATAGGGAATACTATTACATGCATTAACAACTCCTCTTATCCTGTTATGGGAGATGGTAAGATCATTTTGACTACTACTGATGGTAGTTCTTTCACTTTGTTAGATGATTTATTTGTGCCAGGGATCAAGAAGAACGTGTTACCAATTTCTACATTAGCCAAGATTGGCTTGGTTGTGAAATTTGTTGATGACAGGTGTACAATTCATGATCTGTCAAATGGCGATGTGATTATTGCTTCTGGCATTTTATGTCGTGGGCTGTATAAGCTCATAGACTATAAAAAATCTGTCAATGATTTGGCATGTGCAGTAAATGATTCTCAGGCTATGTCAGATGCAAAGCTTTGGCATGCACACGTTGGTCATCTGAATTTTGCTAGTTTGCTATGCCTGCAGAAATCTGAAATGGTATCCTCTTTGCCCAAACTTGAGCCACCTGGAAAACATGTTTGTGAAGGCTGCATTTTGGGCAAAATGCAGCATTCCTCCTTTCCAAAAGATGGTTCAATTCGGGCTACTCAGAAATTACAGCTTGTACATAGTGATGTCTGTGGTCCTATGCATACATCTTCTTTTGGGAATTATCCTTACTTCGTGAGTTTCATCCATGATTTTTGAAGGCATGCATGGGTATATCCATTGAAGGCAAAGTCCGAAGTGTTCATGAGCTTCAAACAGTTTTTGGTTTTGGCTGAAAATCTGTCAGCATGTAAAATAGGCACCCTCCGTTCTGATCGAGAGGGGGGATATATGTCATCTCATTTTAATGCATTTCTGGCTGAACGTGGGATAAAACACCAGTATACAGTGCCGTATACACCTCAATAGATTGGAGTTGCTGAACGAAAGAACAAGTCACTCATGGAGATGGCGAGGTGTATGGTCAAGAGTCAAGCTTTAGCACATAGTTTTTAGCTTGAGGCTATCATGTGTACAACATATGTACTGAACAAGTGTCCCACTAAAAAGCTGCAGTCTATCACTCCATATGAGGCTTGGCATGATCGCAAGCCAGTTGTTGCTCATCTGCGTGTTTTTGGTTGTTTGACATATGCATTAGTGTGTGAACAACATCGCAAAAAATTGGATGATAAAGCAGTAAAATGTAGTTTTGTTGGGTACAGTTCTAAAAGTAAAGGCTATCGTCTGTATCATCCATAGACTAAACGCATTTTGGTTAGCCGTGATGTTGTTTTTGTGGAAGATGCTATTCAGCCATTGTTTTCATGTACTAAGGAGACATCTGTTAGCTCCAAAGACATGTATGATACTTTGCTGCCTCTTTTTACAGGCGGACTCTCTAGTGCTAGTTTGAATGAGGCACTTCTCAGCCTTTGTAGGTTTCATGTGATGACGTAGATCATTCCATTTCTGATGCAGATTTACATGATGCACTAGTTGATAAGAGAGCTGACATTGAGGAGGCAAAAACTATGCCAAAATAGTTGGTGCATACTTTGCGTGATAGCAAATTAGATGCACCTCTATCATATCGTACTCGTTCAGACTCTCATAGTGCCTCTTTTGCATCAGATTGCTATGCTATGGCTCCATCTAGTCTCTGTGATGAGAATGAGCCTGTTTCGTTTGATGAATCACAAAATTCAGAAAATTGGATGGCTACTATGCAATCTGAATATGATGCTATAATGAAGAATGGTACTTGGTCTTTATGTGACTTGCTTCCAGGCAAGAAGGCCATTGGCACTAAGTGGGTATACAAGCTGAAGCATAAACCGGATGGTACAGTTGACAGGTATAAGGCTAGGCTTGTTGCAAAGGGTTATGCATAGGAAAGAGGCATTGATTGTGATGAGAACTTTGCACCTACATGCCGTACGACTACTGTTCGGAGCATTTGTGCACTTGCAGCTCATCATGGTTGGAATGTACATCAATTGGACATTAAAACAACATTTTTGAATGGTGACTTGCATGAAGAAGTGTATGTTTTTCAGCCCCGTGGCTTTGTGCAGAAAGGGCATGAAAACTAGGTGTGCAGGTTAAAGAAGGCATTATCTACTTTAAAGCAAGCACCACGTGCTTGGTATGAGAAGATACATGCCTATGTGATTGCACATGGTTTTGAGAACAGTCCAACTAAAAGCACCTTATATGTTAAGCATGCTAAGTATGTGCTTCTGATCATTGTTGTCTATGTTGACGACATGTTGCTCACTGGTCCTATTGAGAAGCATATTGCTGATTTTAAAGCTGATTTGCATGCCTCATTTGAGATGTTTGATTTGGGGCATTTGCATCACTATTTGGGCATTCAGTTTATGCAAGTTGATGGTGGATTGGCTTTGTGTCAAACGAAATATATTGACACATTATTGCAGCGGGGCACTTTTGTGTCGGGGCACTTTTTTCCCTCTTTAGGAGGATTTTTTCCCTCGGCTTGTATATACACCTATTGCCCTAATGGGCTACTTATCTTTGTACATTCTCTAGTAATACATTCAGTATTGTGTGTTGTGATCCAAGCTTCTTCTTCTTCCTTGTGCTGTTCGCGTGCTTCCACAAATGTCTAACTCCAACAGTATGTATGTAATATATATGTTTGACTGTATATGTGTATCCACTACATTGATCGATACTCTCATGTCCATAGGCTTGCATATGAGAACATATGTGGACCTTTATGTGATTAAATATTTCTGAATTAGTATCCTCTAAAGTTTGTAGGAGTATGTATGTGCACACATGTGTAGGCATGTGCAAGTATAGAGACGTGTAGATATGTATGTTGTTTATAGTATGCAGAGGCATGTATGTGTAGGGATACATATTGTTAATCCGCATGAAGATAGTTTATGATGTTGAAATTTGAATTCAATGATATAGGGACTAAATCGCATGATGAGGAGGTGGCAGCTACATTAGGTACTTGATATTCTCTATTCTTCGAAGATATGGCTTCTACAATTGGTTGTACAATGCTATTGCAAGAGATATTTTGGATAGGAATATGAAACACCTAAGATACACATGCGTATTAATATGTGCTTAAGATAGTAAATGTCTATTGGTGTGCATGTGTCTTTGAGGTTTCTTTGATGAAGCAAAAATAAACCTAAATATTTGGTCTTTTCATGCCATATGACCATGTTGAGTTATAACAAAATGAAATGTTATGACTACCACATGGAAAGAAAAGTGTCGTTGATGGTTAAATAATCAACTATCTTAAATCTATTCAATGAAGTTCAATGGTTTTATGATACCTTTGCAAGAAATTAAAAATTTTTAAGGAATCAAATATACAAAAGTTTTTCTAATTTTAATCATGGATATCATGAAAATTTGCCAAAATTATTATATTTGTCCCTTTGGTAGCAATCCCCTGCAAAATGGTGACACTTGCCACATATAAAGCATCCTTCTGAGTTGTTGTCTTGAATCTTTTTGTACCTTCCTTTTGTTCCTCTAAACTTGCCTCTAGCTCTTGATAAAGAGAACTTGATTCCTAAGTTTTGTCTTCTACCTCTTCCTTGATTTTTTCTTCTACCTCTTCCTTGATCTGCATAAAATGTTTGGGCTTCATTTCCTTTTTCCTTTGAGCCTCAAGTGTTTATCTCCTCACTGACCATCAAGGCCACCAATTACTGAAAGTCCGGAAGATTATCTCTAACATATATAGAAGTGGTAAAAGCCTTCCACTTTTCATCATCCCTAAGCCTATTCAATGTGTGTGTAACTAGGTCATCTTCATCTATGTGACAATGTATAGATCCCAATTAATCACTTACTTCTTTGATCTTTAGAATATAGTCATGGATATTTCTATTACATGTCTTCTTCAAGTTATTGAGTTCATTCTTCAATTGAATTTTCCTAGTTTTGGTTGAATTGGAACATAGTCTTTCTAGGTTTTCCCACACTTCCAATGAAGTTTCTAGATCTTGTATATGCCATATCATTGCATTGCTAGTATGCTAGGATATGATGAAAATAAGTCTCTTATCTCTCTCATTCCATTTTTGGAAGTTCCTCAACTGATTAGGAGTTGGACTCTCAGACAATCTAGCTCTAGCATCTATACCACTAATGTGACCCAATAGGATGTTTCCCATGAAAAAGCTAGACATTATAAACTTCTATGGATGAGAAGTGTTATTATCAAATTTCTTGATCTGAGTTCTATAGAATTGTTTTTATCTAATTTGTTAATCTGAACTCTCATGGCTCGTAATTGTTTTTATCTTATTTCTTGATCTGATTGTTTTTAGCACTGTACTCTAATGTAATCTTCTAGAACCTTTTGATGCAAGAACAATGAAGCATATCAATATCTTTAACATTGTACTTCATAAGTACCAAAACTGATAGGGTAGATGCTTTTGTTCTTTGCTAGTAGATGTCCCTTGAGTTGGTTGAACCAATGCTTGCAAGAGAGATTAATTGTTGCCTTCACTAGGCATGCATATAGAGAAACTTATTTCCTCGAGAATAAATTCCTCTCATAGTATGTATAGCATAGACTTGCTTTTCGCCAATTTCAAAAGTCAAGAGTAACTTTCTAATAAACCAAAGATTATAAGAAATAGTACAAAATGATTAGGAAACTTTGCTCATCACCAAGAGCTAGCTAGCTCCTACACACAAAAATCTCAGCTAGAGATATGGCAACTCAAAGTATGATAAAAAAAACCTTAAGCAAGTTAGCGGGCTTTCTTAGCAAGGGGTCTACTAGCTTACTCAAATCCTAAAAGAGATAAAACATGCAAGATCTTCCAAATTTGAAGTTCATTGTGTGTATATAAAACTTTTGAAAATATTCCCTAAATGATAGGGAACCCTTTTCCTAAATTCTAACTTTTATCACACCTAAGTGTGATATGTGATAATTTGCTCTTATGAGCGAGATTTCAAATTCAAATTTGAGTACGAGATTTCATATTTGACTTCTTGCTTCAGAGTCAATGCTTCACATTGCCCCAAACGTAAACCATCCAAGAGCTTCGTAGGCTCCTAAGGTTGGAGCTTGATTCATAACCTACCCTCGATGTTTTCTGTATTCAAAAATTGCCATTTTGACCACTTCTATCATGCTATTGTCTCCTATTTGCAGACATTTCCTGTAAGCATCGAGAAAATAAAAAAATTTACACTCCTAAATCCGGTCGATTTCAGAGACCTTCTAAATGATTTCTTGCTCTCTATTAATGACTCGTCATTCTCTTTTTCATCTTTTATGTAACAACTAAGCTTAATACATGCAAATACCAAAACAGTGTACATGTTAGTGCAGACGCACTGATTCAACGGTCTCTATCACAGATTAATACCTTTCCTCTTAATCATTTAGTATGTCAAATAAGATTATGTTCTATAAGTTGAAGAGCTGATTTCCCTAGGTCAGAACAGAAACAAGGGAATTGTATTCAAAGCTAAGGAGCAAGATGATTGTGAACAGAAACAAGGGTATCGTATTCATGGCTAAGAAGCAAGATGATTGTGTGAAAGTTGTAGGTTTCAATAGAGGTTATGCATGCTGTTCCTTCGCTAGCATTCCATTGTCTTCATGCGATTATGAACACACGTGACATAAGCTTCAGGGTTGACCTGGTTCTTCTATGATTACAGGTAGCGCGTCCCTCTATAATCCTTGATACAGCATTCTCCTTCCTCGCAAATAACACCATTCTTGCCTCGGTAAACATAATTTCAGATAACTTAGCTTGCGCTGATCAGAGCAAAATGCCGCACATAGAACAAGAAAAACCAGATTGCTTCGAACTAAAACTAGTCTCGCAGCCCCACGTCGATCTCAACTCTAACTGCACGCCAGTGCTGTTTAATAGTCGTATGTAACGCTTAGCTTCTTCTTCTTCTTCAATGACATGATAGTGCCGTATTTGTCATGTTCCATGTCTGTTTCAGTAACCGACAAATTTCACGTGTCCTTTACAAGTCGACATCGCCAGAATTCTTTTCAGTTACTTTCCCTGCCCCTTCTCCGTAGATGAACTGCTTAATCACGAACGAAGAGAACAAGAGGTTGACCGCATTAGATACTGACGTCTCTCTTTGGTGCCAGCACAAATGGCCTGTCAGAACGTGAGCATTCTGCATGCATTCACCATTTCTTTGACATCACTTGATTGTAAACTCATTGAGCATTACAAAAGCACGCAACACCATTTACTTGGTAAATTTCGGATATCCCGTGAATTTTCCAACCTAAATTTCGGACCTATACGCAAAAATCTTCAAAAGCAAAGACACACTCATTTGTGCGTGCGCGCCCACACACACAGACAACAAAAATCAAATACAATGAAGACTCTCCAATGCCCTAAAAGATCTGGGGAGTGGCTCTAATGTCTTCAAGATGATCGCAATGCTTATGGAAAATGCATCAGCTAGGATTAATATCAACAATCACCTATTTAAGGCTCTCTTTTAGAAAGGTTGGCCCCTTGCTCGACTTTTCTTAGCTATTGCCACCAATGGCCTTAGGTGCTTGGATAAATATCATTCCCAACAATGTCTAAAGACTTTTTACATAGCCTCGAGTTCTAGAATACACCCCCCAAAAACTGCTTTCAAGCTATTGTGGAGCCCTTCAGAGTTTTTGGTTGATCAAGGGTGTCAAGAGTTCCCAAGTGGGAATATCTTATGCCTACTTGGCATGCCGATGGGTTTCGATGTTTCCATGCGTTACTGGTGGAACTCGGTTCTCACCATGCTTGATAAATAAAGTTGCATACTAGAAGGGCATGCAACTCAACATGGCAGGGCATGCCATGCTGATCAACATGTTCCTTCTTTCATCGCTTATCTAGTTTTGGCTTGTTGGAGACCAAAAGAGAAAGATTTGACCAATTTGGAAAGAATTAGCTAAAATTTCTTATCGACACGTAATACCAATAGTAGAGCTATATCCAAATACAAATGGTCCATTTGTTCTTACCAGAAAGCTTCTAGTGGTTTAGGAATTCTCGATGTGGGGGAATGTCCGATAAGATGGCTGCCAAGTGGATGATCATAGCATGGTGCAAAACAGAAACTTCTTTGGTAAAATTGATTCTCAAAACTATGTATTCTCTTATGTTGGTGGGAGTTCCTAGATGGAAGGGGCATGATCTACTCACTTTATTGTTTTCTCCTTTTTTAGTGACTCCAAAACGTTTGGACTTAGTTTGCTCCTTTTGAGAGAGTTGAACCAAGTTGAAGCCATACGTCAATGTCAATGAAGATGAGAAGTGGGCAGCCAAAATTAGACATAACGATTTTAATTAGTTTCCTATTGGGGGAATCGAAAGATTGACTCATAGAACCTTAAAAGGGAAAAGAAGTTATGGAACAAAGGGTTCTATATGTGGAAACATCTTTGGAATCAAGAGATAAGAAATTTGAATAGATTTGAGGACACTAAACCTACTAGGATGTCACAAGAAGGGAGATAAGGAAGAGAGCTCACTCCCACACTATCACACTAAAAAAGGAGCACACACAGATTGAGGCAAGAAAGAAATGATCTTATTCTTCCTCTTCTTCTTCTAATACATAAAAGGAATATACAAGAATGACCTAAAACAACAATACAACTAGTGCAATATATAAAGAAGAGTACATAAGGAAAATTCTAATGTTTGTGAATGAGTGAGCTGGCAAGAAACAAATGTGCCATCACTCTCAAATAAGTCTAGTAAAGCTCACAAAAGTATCCATGGCATCACAAAAGCTCACAAATGTTGGAGAAATAAAAAGGTGATATGTGTCATCCTTGATCATCACATGTTAAGCTTGATATCATAACACTCCCCCTCAAGCTCAACATCATGTTCTCTAATCCAAGCATCTTTCCATACTTCTTTAGCTTCTCTATTCCAAGTGCTTTAGTAAAAATTTCAGCACATGCTCATCCATCCGAGTCACATAAACAAGATCATCAATATCACTTGCTAATACATTTTCTCAAATGAAGTGATAATGTACCTTGATATACTTTCTTCTAGCATAAAAAATATGATTTCATGCTAATTGAATGTTGCTAAGATCATTACAATAAATGATGAAAGGATTTTTCACTTCCATGCCTAAATCTGCAAGTAACATCTCTAGCCATGAAGATTTGCATGCTTCCATTGCAGCACCTCCATACTTAGCCTCTATACTTGATAAATTAGCAACAATGGGTTGCTTCTTTCTGCTCCATGTAATAGCTACACTCCCTGATGAGAATAGAAAGCGACTAGTAGATCTTCTATCTTGAATAATACTAGCCCAATCTACATTAGTCTATCCATGAACCTACATAAATTGACTTTGAAGTCTAGCAATGTAGCTTAAAACATGCCTTGTAATTGTGAGATAAATCAAAATTCACATAATTTTCCTATACATAGTAGGATTTTCCAATGCTTCACTTGATGTAGTATCCAAGTTCACATTCTGAACTAATGGCTCTTACAACCAGCCATACCATACTTTTGCAGCATATTCAAGGCATATTGCCTTTGCAAAAACCATATACCTATTTGTGTATGTATAAACTAAATGCCCAAAAAATAGTGCAACACACCAAGATCTTTCATGTCAAATACCTACATATGAAGTCTCTTTACCTCTTTAATTCTTTCTTCATTGTCACCACCTATAATCAAGTCATCAACATAAATAGCCACAATCGTGATGCCATCATCACCCTTCCTTGTGTATAATGAGTGGGTTGCATCACACATCGAAAATCCAATGGTGATTAAATAATTAACAATCCTTGCATGCCAAGAACAAGGGGCTTGTTAAATCCCATACAACTTTTGAAACACACAAACATATTCTGGGTGCTTTGAATCCTCATATCCTTGTGGCTTGTCCATGTATACTTCTTCCTACAACTCAACATGTAAGAAGGCATTCTTCACATCTATCTAATGCAAAATCCATCCTTCTGTTGTAGCCAATGCAGTAAGTGCGCTAATAATAGACATTCTAGCTACAAGGTTGGACGTTTCATCATAATCAATGCCATACGTCTTTGCATATCGTTTTGCTATGAATTTTCACTTTATACCTGCTTATGCCACCATGAACGTTGTGCTTCACCTTGTAAACCCACTTGTAACCTATGGTTTTCTTTCCTTATGGCAATGGAACCAGCTTCCATGTTTCATTTCCATAAAATGCAGCCATCTCCTCATCCATAGCTTTTTGTGAATGTGTATTTTCAATTGTATCTTGAAAACAAGAAGGTTTAGCATCTTGTATTACCTTGTTCATGTAGGCACAATGATGAAGTATGTAACTATGATACATCAATCGTTGTGCTCAATTGTGCATCGTCTGCGATCTTGTTGGTCGCAGGTCACTTCTCCTTATATCATCTCCATGTGCCTTTCTTACTCCTAGAGTCTTCACAGAGTGCAATCCAAGCTCCTCATCAAGACTCTTTTGTGAATCGCTTGAATCTCCATCAACATCTTCAAAACTTCTAGATTTTTCACTAATAGCAAAAAGTTTTTCTTTATCTTTCTTGGATGTAGTGGATGAATTTATTGGACTAAAATTCCCACACAATCCTCCACTCTGTGGATCTGAGTGGAACTTTTGCTTCATGATGCATGAAGTCCACTCAAAACTTTGTGATTTCACACTTGATTTCTCAACATTTGCTTTTTCATTTGAGTCAAGACTAATTCCTTCATTGACATCTACATAGAATCTTGAGATTTAATCAAACACCACATCTTTTCTTACCTTCATCTGTCGTGTGAGTGGGTTGAAGCATTTATATCCCTTTTCCTCAGGCGGGTACCCAATAAAGATACATTCTTTTGCTTTTGGATCAAGCTTCATATGCAAATCATCTCTAACACTTAAATATGCAACACAACCAAACACTTTCACATGTGATAAGTTTAGCTTTTTACCTGTAAACTTCTCTTTAGGTGTAACTTGATGTTTAATAGCAGTCAAAGTTTTGCTCATCATGTATATAATAGTATGCATAGCCTCTACCCAACAAAAATGAAGCATATTCTTCTCATCCATCAAGGCTCTTGATATTTCTATAGTACATCTATTTTTATGTCCACCAACACCATTCTATTGTGCTGTGTACCTGCATGAAGACTACCATGGAATTCCATGACTTTTTAGAAATCTACTAAAATCATTTGACATGTATTCACCTTCTCCATCACATCTTAATGTTTGAATATACTTTCCTATCTACTTTTGCACCATAGCCTTGAAATTTTGAAAGTGAGTAAACAACTCACTCTTCTCTTTCATGAAGAAAACCCATAGATGTGGTATGTACATGACCCCAAACAATTTCTAACATAGTCTCACTAACATGCTTATCATGCAGAAATGACACCCTTGATGATTTACCAAATTGGCATGCTGCACATACCTTTTGCATTTCTACAACCTAGAAATTTGGTAGTCCATTGAGAAGCTCCTTTAACTTCATCAATTTCAGCCTCTACAAATTTGTGTGTCCAATTCTCTTGTGCCAAATCTCTATATAAAAAATAACCGCTACACCTTTTGCAAACATGGCTGCACTCATTTTAGGCATTTTCACATTTAAGGTGAATGTCCTACCCATTGTTTCCTTTGGCAATCAGTATTCCATCTTGTTTGAACTCTTCTACATCTAACTCATCAACATTGAACCTCACTTGTAATCATTGGTCAACCATTTGTCCAAGAGAAGCCCAATTCTTTGTTATATTCGGAACATTCAACACATGAGCTAGATTTTTTACCTTCCCATATGCCATAGATAGTGCTATGTTTCCCATATGCTCAATAGGATGTGATGTGTCATCCCCTGTTTCAACATATCTAGGAACTGGTAAGTTTTGCAACCTACTAAACTATTGTACATGACTATTCATGTGATTTGAAGCGCTTAAATCAACATACTAGACAATACCATTGGATTTCAAACCATCAACAGACATTTTATTCATCATATGATCTTGGACCATGAACAACTTCTCAAAATCATCCGCACTTGTGGATGCATAGTTGTTTTGATGCCTTTTGTTATTTTGATTCTTCAACCTACAATCACATTCAAAGTGTCGAAGTTTAACACAATTCCAACATCCTTTATCTTCATTACCTAATTAATTTCTTTCGAAAACTTTGCGGCCTCTTTGCCTCCCCCTACCTCAAAACTGTCCTTTACCTCTTGCATGATCTTGTTGTTGACCTTGGTCTTTGTTGTTGTTTCCTCTTCCACTTTTGAAGCCTCTACCTCTACCTCTTCCTCTGCCATACTAAAATACCTTCTTAGAACTAGGATTTCCTTGGGAGTTCAAGTCCTCACCAATATTATTTTCTTCAATAATCTACATGGACACTAGATTAACGAAATTCAAAATATTTTTCTTGTTCTGAATAGATATTCTAAACAGCTTATATGTAGTTCCTAAATCAAGAAGGCAAACTTGCACCTTATCACCATCATCTACATTCAAACCAATTGATGCAAGTGTCTCACATATGCTTTTGATTTTCAAGTTGTGTCACTTACTAACATGCCCTTTTTCTCTAGTGTATGCAACTCGTTCTTGAGTTGCAATTTGTGCCTTGTATTGGTCTCATACAATGTGACCAGACTGTTCCAAGCCTCTTTCAGAGTCTTGGAATCCTATATGTGCCCAATCATGCTATCCATTATGCTAACAAACAACAAATATATTACCTTTCATGTTCGTTGATTCCATTCTTCAGATGCTCTTAACTGGTCCGTAGTCTAATTCCTCTCTGTTAACCACATAGCATTTTTATTCTCTCCTTCCATATACTTCTATTTGCATTTTTACCATCACAAAATAGTTCATTTTGAATCTACAAGCATGAAAGTTATTTTTGTTCAACTTGATCCTCATAAGCTTACTCATTCCATTATCATTTTCCATTTCTGTGGTAGTTCACATCACAACGAACACACCACAAGCAATACCTTTGCTTGAACACTATCATATTATGATATCAAAGTTTGATCTCAAAAAAACACAGTTTACATTTATCAATAGTACATGGAATCTCTTGAAATTTTGAATTTGGAATATTTGATTATCACAGAGCATGAGGCAAGTTATAGTTTTGCAAAATGAATTAGTTTTTCCATCGGACCCACCTTGGGTCTCAAAATAGGAGGTCATTTGTGAATCCTGCTTTCTCCATGTTGCCTTGCGTACTCTTCAATGTCGACCTGCTCCATGAGTTCTCTACAACCACAATGTCTCTAATACCATGTCATGACAAAAGAGTTAAGGAAGAGAGCTCACTTACACACTCTCGCACTCAAAGAGGAGCAAACACAAATCGAGGCAAGGAAGAAATGATCTTCTTCTTCTTCTTGTTCAATTACATAAAAGGAATATACAAGAATCACCTAAAACAACAATAAAAATAGTGCAATATATAAAGAAC
The DNA here is from genome assembly GCA_020310875.1 of Ceratopteris richardii. Lineage (NCBI taxonomy): Eukaryota > Viridiplantae > Streptophyta > Polypodiopsida > Polypodiales > Pteridaceae > Ceratopteris > Ceratopteris richardii. The sequence continues at coordinate 81,445,250 of CM035439.1, forward strand.
AATAATAAGAAAAATATTGATGTCCATGAATGAGATAGATAGCAAGAAACAAATGTGCCATCACTGTTAGTGGATAAATCTAGTAAATCTCACTAAACTATCCGTGACATATATCAGTGTGACCACTATACATGTTAGAAAAATGCAAAAGTGATACGTGTCAACGTGATGAGCTTGATATCTCAACATAGGAGAGCTAACTATCAAGGGTTAAGATGTATTATCAAAAACAAATTAGAGAAGGTGATAAGTTTCAAGAAGCACCTCGAATTGCATTTGCACATCTCCCTTAACAAGAGATGGTGCCTAAACTGGCCCTGTATGAGATGGAAATCTATGTTTGTGGACATGTGGCATCCTCTAATTGAGAATGAAAACCTACTTCTTATGTGGAAAATTCTTCGTAGTGGAATTTGGACCAATGTGAGAGATAATAAAATCCGCATGGCCCCTCCATGGTCTAAACACTCCATTTGTGGTAGAGAAGACATCCATCACCTTTTCTTTTCATGCCGGAATACTCAATCGGTTTTGTTGGCACTTGCCAAGATTTTAACTTTATAGAATCAAATCAAATAGAAGCAATAATTACTTTGAGAAACAATTGGTTGCTCTTCTACTTGTGGATTCCATAATGGGGGAAGCTTTGGAGGATATGGAAAGATAGATGTGCAACAAACTTGGATGACCATCCAAAAGAATGGTCGATTGATAAATCCATTGGCCAATTACATAGAGGAGTATGTAATTGTAAGAAGTCCCTTCCCATTACACACCATAGGATTTTTGCCTTAGATAAAAACAATATTAAAAGTAAGTGAACCACACCATGAGGGCTATGAAAAGATCATTAACCTTCTCCATAAATCCCTCTAAAACATAGGTTTCATGCTGAGTCTAGGCTATCACCACTCTTGCGCCTTTGGGCCATCTTATCCCTACATTGTGGGATATTGGGGAACCCTAGGTAGTTATGCCCTTTAACTATACAATTTTTTTCTTATTTAATTCAAGCAATGAAGACTAGGTCTATGCCAAACTTCCTCTTTTTCTTAAAAAAATCACAATTCAATATGTGTGTCAATTATTGAAAATAGCACCAACTTGATTGGTATCTAGATCCTAGTCTTTGAAGTATAATGAGTTGAAGCATTAAACGAACATTGAAACAAGTGTTCAAGTATTATTAACTCTCCTCACTTGTAGGAACTATCTAATTCACATATGAACACTAAAAAAGAGACCCCATTCCTTAAGCAAGCACCCTATTTCTTATTCTTATAGGTAGATATTGCTATAGATTTCTACATTGTGAATAAATAAAACTTTATTGGTCACTCTTACACTCATTTGAAATATTCTTCCACTCACTATGTGCAGTTTTTGAGCGGCTAGTCAAATGTCGCACCTTAGAGAATGTGATTCTTTGTACTAAAAAAAAAGGAGATTTTTGGGTGAGTCTATGCATGTTAGAACTATTTTTAAGACTAATCGAATATGTTGAAGGCGTAGAATAGAAAACTCTATGGGGGAGCTTTGAGAAATCTATACAACACTACACCTATGTTAGTAATTAATACCTTGTGAGGACCTAGGGTCATTCTTTTGATGAAATTATTCTATAATTCTAATTTTCTATTTATATAGTTTTCATTTTTATGAGTCCATCTCCCTTTTATATCCTTTGATTTTTAAATGAGAACCCTCTCTATTGAGCTTCCTTTTTTGATTCATTCTCATTTTTTAATCATCCAATACTGGATGTTCAATACAATAAACTATTAGATTACTTTTGAAACTGTTGGACTAAGATTGCAACAAAAAGCAAAAAGGGAAAAAACAACATGAATGTGTATTTCTCTTCATGAGTAAATATATTCTATTTATTTCATTATTTCCTTATAACCTAAAGCTATATGTTAGGAGAATATTGGGCTTAACTAATATTGAGTAGTGCTAGATTTCTTATAATATAATTAGTGTTTAACTAAATGGTTTGAGTTCAATCAAATACAAGTATACAAGGATCATGGATAGATTGAATGGTCAAAACGATACATGCTCATCATATTAAAAAACAAGATTTTTTTTTACCTCAACTTTATATAAATTTAATATTCATAAGTTAAATTGCACCATTTCAGTCATGTAAAATCAACAACCATGAATTTAACATTAACCATTTCAATCAAATACAATCAATAACCACTTCGGTCAAGTACCATCAATCACCATTTCAGTTAAATACAATCAATAAACCCACCAACTAGATAGTTGTAGACAAGCTGCACAATATTATAGATGTAGGATATGTTGCATTGAATGCATCTCAAAGCTTCAAGGTATTCAAGGAAGGTTGCATGTGCCAACCATCACCAAGACATAGGTTTCAATAGGTCAAACAATTGAAAGAGTTTATGAGTTGAGGTTCAATGTTCAATGATGTTTTGGTGAATACCCCATGAAGGACTACAGGCTCATAGTAAAAGGAAAGAAGCAAGGAGGTCTCTTCACCATGGAGATAAAGCCATTAGCCTCTCACACTTGTTCAAAATCAAGCATGAACCTTAGGAACATTTTGGAGTAATCTTATTGGCTATAATTAGAGAGCTTTTGACTAAATCTCATTGGATAGAAGTGGAGCACTAAGGGACAAGAAATTCTAGGAGATTCCTTCACCAAATAGTTATTGAAACCACAATCGTTCATCTGATCTATTTTCAATCACACTTAGGTTTGATTCCTATTTTCTAGGAAAAGATCATCTCAATTTTGCATTTGTATATATATATATGTTACTTTAAATGGGCCATATCAAATGTTTTATAGATTCTAGAAGTTCTCCTTAGTTTTTGAAGTGTTAGAAAGCAATCCCCTTACTTAGGCTGGATGGACGCAGACAATTTAGATGAAGATAATGCATTTCAAAATGGAGAAACCTCACAGGCTGCCATCAAAACTCCAAGGCAAAAGGTTCATCGCTCTTGGGAGTGCACAAAGACAAGGAATGGCTAGAGGTAGAGGCAAAAGCAAACATAGAAGAGGAGGGAGTATGTAAAGCAAAGGATGTGCCATGATAAGTGATGTTGCATTACATTTATTCAAATTATCAAATATCAAATTTCAATGATCCTAGCAAGCACTCACATTTATTTTCATGACTACCCATGTATCATAAACAAGTGATTGTTTTAAAGAAAATTCTCCAATTTGTGCAATTCAAGGAGTCCTCAAGCTTGAAGATCCTAGAAAGAGTGGATTGATCAATTTTCACAATGTTTTGAGCCCATTAGGTACCTCAAAATAAACTTAGAACCTATTTTTTAACTATGCTACACAGTAGGTCGAAAATAAGCCAAAAGATAGCACAAAACTATAAAAAGGGTTAGAGAGCTCATTTTTTGGGTTGGACTTTTGAGGAAAGAAAGCTTATATTGTGTGATAGAGGATTGGCAATAGAGAAATCACTTCATTCCATTATCTCTTTCTCATGTCTGCCTTGTACGACTCTGTGTATGTGTGTGTGCATCTTGCGTACTTCTCATCATCACCTTCATGCATTTCTCTCATTCACAATCATGATATCATACTCATGTCCCTCTAGTATGAGGATTAAGGAGGTGGTGATTCTTGACATGGTGCTCAATTGTATCTAGGGTGACACCAAATTGGGTGCCATTGTTAGGGAGAAAGGCTGAGGACAAACATGTGATGGTAAGAGTGTTGAAGTATTGATGTTATATGGTACGTTTTATTGCTTTTGTTGAATTTTTTATTATTTTCATCCATTTTTTCATCATCTCCATCTCCACGACTTTCCATCACCATAGCCATGCATTATCATCTTCACCAAAAATCAATTTTTACCATATCTACCCCTTTCCCCTCACTTCCCTCATTCGCATTCATGAGAGAGCAAGAGAGTGGCTTTGCATGTGCTTTTCTTGCCACTCGCCAAAATTAGACTTTTGTTTTTTTGTACAAATTTGGCCTATTTTTAGTAGTACTTTGGTGAATTTTAAGAGCCACAAAGCTAGAGTGTGTGCGTTCAAGAGTCTCACAAGGGATATAAGTAGCAAAGTGAAGGCTTGGGAGATCCTCCTAGGTGAGATAGAGTTGCAAGCATGACTTGGGGTCGAAAAACTATAACCTCGTTTCTCAATTCTAGCATAGGCTAAGATGCTTAGCTTTAGCAATTAGAATCAAGGTGATTATAAGAATCCTCAATTTCAATATATTTGAAGGGATCAAGTTCAAGACCTTTAAGGAATTTAAATCGCAAAAATTCTAAGGGTATAGAACTTAATCTGATGGATCACGATCAAGTTGACTAGCCCAAATAGTCTTGATGATGGCACACTAAGACAAGAACTAACAAAAGTTAGTAACCAAATAAGTGAATCCATAAGTGGAGAACCATTAAATCACATATGTCAAAGGAGGGTAAGAAAAGAAAATTGGGTGAAATACATGAACCTTAAATCAGGCAACTACCTTGGCAAAGTGGGTTGATCACAAAGTCTAAGCTCATCTGAAGCTAGTGTCTACCATGTAGCTAGGTCTTGGTCAAAGGAGTTAAGTAACCAACCATGGAATGAAATCCAAGAGATGAGCGAGTCCCAAAGTTGCTACAACATGGAGAGATCCACTCATAGCATTAGGATAGCTTACCTAGAAGTGCTAGAAGGTCCTACAAGAAACATTTAGAATACTACAAGACCAAGCGATTGATGCTAGAATCTATGAAGGTGGTTTGAGAAGTCCTGTTCTAGAGTTGAGGTACCTTGAGCACCCCTTTGGCTTAGATCACCAAGTAGTTACATTGGAGAATGGTCCATACATAAACAAGAAGGGAACTATGTACATGGTTCTAGTCACCCTGAGAGAACATATGACTTTGGGAATGTTCTCATAGAGTCTAAAATGCAAGATTCACAAGAGGATGATCTAAAGAAGATTGCAACAAATCATAAGAAGAAGTTTGTACTAACTAGAATCATACCCATGACTAAGATACCTCAAGACAATGCAACCATAGAGATTTATGATAACACGGCTAGTGAAGATGCTTTCTAAAAGTTCAAGTCAGGCAAGCCTCATACCAAGCAAGAATACCTAGTATATGAGTTTAAGGACCTAGATGCTCGAGGAAAACCACATATTTGAGTGTTGATTCTAAATGTTTGTACTTAGTCTCTAACTATAGGGAGTATAATCATTTTGGCAAGACCAAAATGTTAGTCCCCCTACAAAAACCATTGCCTAGTGCAGGATAGACTAACTCCTAATCATTACTTCAGAGAGAGAAGACTAGAGAAGAACAAGAAGTAAGATTCATACACAACCTATAGAGAAGCAAGTCAAAGCAAGCTACAAACAAAATAGAGAGAAAAAGAACTACAGGACATATGTCACACATATATGATGATGATTTTCCTCTACCTAGAAAGAGAGAACACTCAAGAACCTTGAGACCCTCGAAGGTTATTAAAACCATGAAGAAAAACTTTGATGGCACATGAGATCCTTATGATCATTTTGCTAAATTCAAGAAGGTGTTGAAAGTGGAACAAGTACAAAACTTGTTCAATCCATATGATGCTTTTGGGATAAATTTGAAGGGTGCAACTCTAGCATAACTTGAACCCTTGCATTGCGGCCACTATAGAGACATTACATGGTTGATGGACCCCTTCATCATGGAATTCTCTAAGACATAAATCACGCACAACAACTTATCTTTGATTCAGGGTTTCAAGAAAGCCCCCTCAGAGATGGTAAGGTTAGTAGGATGTAGGTTCAGCTGTATATAGAAAAAATCTGAGTCCGAGAGCTACCTACACAAGCTAAGTAGGTATCATTGTTTTAGATGGACTCTTGATTGGAAATCTACGATCTTACATGTTCATGAATAAAAGGATCAAAATGCTTAGTTGATTTTGTAAATAAAACTTCATTGTTAGTGGAGGATTAAGCTAAGTTAGTTTCATATAAGCTAAGAGGATATAAAAAAAAAATGGAGAATCCGAAGGTCACTCCTATCAAATGATGTTATACATGAAATGATGATCAAACGGCCAATACATGCCAAATGAAAAACTAGAATGCCATTGCTCATACTATTGCATGATAGGGAGGAAATACTTGAACCAAATTTCACAAGACCACCCTTAGAACAAGTAGGCTATCAGACAAAACTATCAACAACCATATAGGTACCAACACTAATCGTACTACGGTCCATAAGAAATTATGAGTGACATTGCCAAGCACAACCTATGCCACAACCAATGCTAGGTTAATAACCACCACCCCTACCAATGTACGATCAGCCAAGTATGCAATAGTTGAAGAGAATCCAGATAGGGCACTAGTACCAACTTTTCCATTGATCATAGAGAATGATCCAAATGCAAATAGTTTTGACTCATTTCATGGAGAGAATGTTCCTATCTACTACATGGAGTCCACAAAACATACACAAACATACCATTATGAGACCATAGTGCAAGGATATAGTTGGAAACCTAATTATTCAATTATCATGTACACAAATCCCAACCGTAGAACCCCATTGAGATAGATGAGTCCATTGGCCCCTAGAGTACCTTGCTATAGATGCGAGGAAGATCACTTGATATGTGAATGCCTACATCCCCCACCAGTAGGCCAACCACACTATCTTCGCATTCAAGGATATTGTTTAGAATGTGGTAAAGAGCACATGATATGTGAGTGCTCCAAGAATCCTACTAATTCCTGAAAGATATTTTTGATTAATGTGATAAGCCTAGTGAGAATCTTAAACAAAACTCCACCCACCTTAGTTCCCATCCAACCTACCACGAGAGTACATGCTTTATAGTATGCTGAGAAAGAAACCTAGAAAAGAACCAAAATCTAGTGAGATTAGAGAGCCTAATAAGAGAAAGAGCAAGTCATGGAAAGACCCTAGAGTTTGTAGAATTAAAATCCTAGGTTCCATTAGAGACTCCACACATCCCGAAGTGAGGTTCAATATTAACAGAACCTATCATAGAAGACTAAGAAATGGGGTTCAAGGCGTATCATGCACGATTGAGGGAAGGACCAAACACAATGGGGTTATAAAAGATCTACCATAGAGCATACAAAATGCTCCCTTGATAGTAAATCTATTACTTTTCCATGGTAAAGATCTCATACAACCTTTAAAATTGGGAAAAGACTCAATCTATGCCCATGCAACAAACTTGAACCTTCCAAAACATATTCTTTAGATTCAGGGTGGTAAGCAATGTATCATAGTGGATCTGGAACCCAAGCATTCTCTAATTTGAAGTCCACTCATGGTGCATGTATCCCTTATTTTTTTTTTGTGGAGAATGCCTCCCTTCCTGATGGATAGTTCATGCAAGTGATCGAGCCCCTTCTTTTCCAAAGACCAGTTTCTTAAAGACAACTCATCTATAATAGTGTAAGAAACAGCCACAGAATGACCCTAAGAAGGGATGATCACCTAGAACTATGCAAACCAATCAATGAAAACAAAAAATCCTATGTTGGGCATGCCACAGGAGTGGGTGAAGAAAGGTGAAAATTTGACTATTGCACTTAAGCCAATGTCAACACAAGAGAAGCAGAAGCCAAGTAGAAGATAGAAATTGGCGATGAAGGAAGGAAATAAATTGCCAATAATTTTATTGATTTTGATACCTAAGCATTTAATGATGTCATGCCCTAATAGATCACGCGATTGGGTGCCTAAGACTTTCTTGCAAGCCAAGATCCATCCGTTTAGATAATCTAAGTTATTAGACTATAAGTCATCTCACCTTTTCTCTGCATCTAGAAGGCAAACCATTAGAAACGGCTTGCATTTTAAATAATTTCCTATGAATCTTTGGAAATGGGTCCCTAAATAGCCCCAAGGCCAATCCCTTTCATTATCACATTAAAAAAATGTGTAAATCATTCACTTCATCTTGCAGTCCCATAAGGGAACCCTTACCTCATAATCAAACTTGTAAGAAATCCATGTCTCAAACCTCTTAACATACATTTGAATCACCAAAAACATGCTGAGATTCTGCATTATCACAAGTATGCACACAAGGAGTTTAGCAACACGCATTAGGCACAAGTACAAAGTGCACTACTACACTGCACAGGGTCAGACAAAAAGCATGGTAATATTTGAATTAAGGGACCGAGGTCTTTCCATACTCATATCACAATAGGTTTCCATAATAATATGTTTTTGTTGTGTGGAAGATCTCCTTGTTTATCATTAATCCAACATGTAGACATTAGGACCTTCTATAGGTCCAAGTCAAAGACGAGTGGATTATAGATATTTACCTAGAGAAGCATACGCCCTATTACCACAACAAGAGTTGGTAGTTTTTAAGGTCTATTTGCAATTAAAGATCCACCTACGGGTGACACAAAAAGATTTCATGCCGTTCCAGAGAGTGGTGTAGGTCATATGGAAAATCTGGTGGGAAAGATGTGCTTTCAACTTCAGTGACTCCCCCAAAGAGTGGTCAATTGAGAAATCATTGTTCGTCCTTGGCAAAAGGATTGTTAACTGTAAGAAGTCCCCCCCCCTTCAGGCATCATCAAGTACTCCTTCTGATCAATAACAAGCTTAAACCCAAGTGGGCCCCACATGAGGGTGATGAGAGGGTAATTAACCTTCTTTGTATGCGATCTAAGCTCTGTAAAAGCTTCCCCTACTTTGTGGGATTTGGGGGTCCCGTGGGCACTAGTCCCCTTCTCTTGTACTTTTCTTGAATTAAAAGTCCGGGAGAGTAGGCTAATTCCGAACTTCCTTTATATTAAAAAAAAAAAGATTTCATGCCAAGTCACACTAGCTCCAACGCTTAGTAGGTATATTGGGAGACACTTCATACATCTCGGAGTGTAAATTGGAATTTGATGACAGATGATGTTGAAGGACGAATTTCACAACATTTGTATAAAGATACTTTTTCTTTGTAAATAGCCAAAACGTAGAGTTACAAAGCTCTAAATTTTGTAAAATGTAGGAAGAATCTTCCTTGGGTTATCATGGATCTATGTAGAGAGTTAAAGGGTCATAAGCTAACAAAAATGGTAGTTTAGGAGTCTAGATGAAGAGCCAATTGACCAAACCCCAACTTTACGAGAGAGATGTGAAAATAAAAGGGTATAATATTTATAGAAAAAGTATTTGGAAAATTTATTCATTCTTGATGTTGGCGGATAAAATTCAAAACTCTTGGGAGAAAATCATGGTTACATAAAACTTTCTAGAGAATTGTGATTTCTTGGAAAACTCTCACCATTGCAAAGAATCATGAGTTTTTGAAGAACAACAAAAACTTAAAATTTTTTGAAGCCAACCACTTAGAGTTCCTTGAGAGCTTTGTGCACATACACCTAAGGCATAAAAAATCTTAAAACAACATTTCACATAAAATTGAGAGGAGGAAAAGTGATACTAGAACCAAACCCTAATCTGGACCAAGATCAAGACTTGGAAAGCATGACCTCACAAGGAACTATAAACATGTTGCAAGGCAAAAAATCCAATAGGGGAGACTTTAGGAACATTTTGAAGTATGAATTCACAAACAAAGGTTGAACTTACATCTATAAAAATGGAATTCAAATATATTTAGCAAGACTTAGGTCATACTTACCTTTCAACATGACTCCAATAACCCGATTTGTTAATGAAAATTACATAGAAAGGGATGGTATAATTAGATTTCGACAATTGACCCAACAAATGTAAATGACGAAGCAGAATTAGCCAAAAAAAGTACTATGAAAGCTGAAAATCTAGAAGCAATACTAACCCTAGAGGCCAATCCATTTGTACACATCAAGAACAAATGATCAAAGTAACATGTGATCAAGTAGACACTTTACTCTACATAAATCTTGATACAAGAAATGTGTATTGGCCAACACACCCAAATTCACACAATGCCCATAACACTTGAATATTAGAGTTTCGAAGAACTATCATGAACCTAGGGAATCCCATATTTTTGTGAATGAAGAAGGGAAGCAATTAAGGAGACTAGTAGAAGAATTGAAAAGTTCATGCACGTATCAAAATAAGCCAATATTTCCTAGGAGAGTCCCACATTTCAACCCTAACGATGAACATTTCAACCCTAACGATGAATTTGAGAAACAAAGGAGTACTAGACCAAATTAGAATAATAGGAAAAACTACAAAAATAGAGAGGAAAATAGAGAAAACGTTTTACAAACCCATAGGTATGTCCAAGTAGAGTTAACACGAACCCACAAAAGAACCTAGATAGATTGGAAAAGATTAGGGTTAGGGTTTTAGGGTTTTAACACCTACATAACATATATACACACATACACATACACATATAATACATATATACAAATTAAATATATAAATATAGGATTATGCAAGTAAAAATTTTGAATATATAAATAAATATATATATAAAATAAGATAATTATATACATAAATAAATATAAAAAGAATTAGTGTTTTAAATAATTTAATTAAATATATAAAATTAAATATATAAAATTAAATATATAAAAATAGGATTAAGTAAGGAACAAATCTGAAGATATAAATAAATATATATATAAAATAAGATAATTATATACATAAATAAATATAAAAAGAGTTAGTGTTTTAAATAATTTGATTAAATATATATAATTAAATATATAAAATTAAATATATAAAAATAGGATTAAGTAAGGAAAACAATCTAATAAATATATATATATATATATATATAAAATAAGATACTTATATACATAAATAAATATAAAAAGAACTAGTGTTTTAAATAATTTAATTAAATATATATATATATAAAATTAAATATCTAAAAATAAGATTAAGTAAGGAAAAAATATGAATATATAAATAAATATATATATAAAATATGATAATTATATAGATAAATAAATATAAAAAGAATTAGTGTTTTAAATAATTTAATTAAATATATATAATAAAATATATAAAAATAGGATTAATTAAGAAAAAAAATCTGAATATATAAATAATAGATATATATATAAAGTAGGATAATTATATAGATAATAAATCATGATAAGAACGAGTGTTTTAAATAAATAAATGAAATATATATGATTAAATATATAAAAATAGTTTTAATTTTAATCATTTTGAATAGAGTGAATATATATACGCATACACAAACACACATACTTATACACCTATCTATATTCACATATATATACATATACACATATATATACACATGCATACATATATATACATGTTTTAATACATAATTTAGGTCTAGATCTTTAAAATTAAGGTTTTAGCATTTAGGCTACATATAACTCAATTAAGAGGAAAAAAAATTGAATATATATATATATATATATATATATATATATATATATATATATATATATATATATATATATATATATATATATATATATATATATATATATATATATATATATATATAATAGGATCAATTAAGAAAAATTTTGAATATATAGATAAAATAGGATAGTTATATAGATTAGGGTTTTAAAATAAGGGTTTTGAGTTTTTTAGGTATTTAAGTATCTAGGTTTAGTATTTTAGGTTTAAGTCTTTAAGAGTATGATTTTTAGGTTTAATAAAAAAACAAATGTTCTAAAATGTCCATATTGTAGCAGATGGCTTCTTTGGATCCTGAAGAGAGAATGGCATGTCCTTGCACATAGTGCAAATATCAAATTTATCAGAAACAACGGATTTGTATTGCACATGTTAGAGAGTATGGATCCTTTGATTGAAGTCGACTAGAAAACCTACACTATCATTCTAGTGGACTCGATCCTTTGATAGGAGTCCACTGGAAAACCTATGCTATCATTCACATGTTTTCCAGTCGACTCCTATCAAAGGATCCATACTCTCTAACATGTGTAGTACAAATCACTTAGGGCAGCTTATCTTCCACCTTGGGCTACCCCTACAATTGGCTGGGCAGCCCAATGGGCATCTGGGAAGCCTCACACAAAGCCATATAAAACAACATCACCTGACATCAAAGAAGATGTTGATATAGGAGAAGAAATATCTAATGAAGATCTAGGTGACATCATGGATTGGATTGAGGAGACCAATAATTTTTCATGCTTTACAATAGCAATCAAGGAAAAAGAAGAAGAAGAAGAACCTATTGTGGAGTGTGTGGTATTAGGAGAACCAGCTAAAGATTTTCGAAGAGGTAAAGTTTTGGAAGGAGTTGAAGGAAGAAAAGGGATTGAAGCAAGCCAAAGACAAGAAGAACTAGTAGAAAGCATTTTCCCATTGGTGGATGTCCTAGTAGGATGGACACAGGACCATCCCTCAAGCTCTTAACCAACCTTGGCGACCATCCCTCAACTCCTCCTCCCGTACAAAATTGAGCGACACTCATCCAAGGTTTAGATCTCACATCTTGGTAAGTGCTGCGCATACTGTTAGCATTTGTGTTTCTCTATGCTTTAGGTTTTATAATTTCTCTTTTCCTTGATTTTGCAGAAGTTCTTTGGCGTCAATTGTTTGGAATTGGACAATAGGCGACATACATTATGCTTTGATGACAACGATCCAAAAGAGGGACATACTTGTAAGTGATTGTTTTATTCTCTATTGATAGAGAGAGAAGGACAGAGAGAAAGAGAGGGAGAGATGAGAGAGAGAGAGAGAGAGAAAGAGAGAGAAGAGAGAGAGAGTGAGAGATAAAGAATAATGAAAGAAAGGAAGATAGAGATAGGAAAGTAGAGCATACATACACACACATACACACACATTTACACATGCATACATACACACATACATGTACACACATGCATGCTTATATACACACACATATACACACATGCATGCTTACATACACACACATATACACACATTCATGCATACACATACATAAAAATTTACACACATGCATACATACACACACATGCATACACACATACATACACACACATATATACACATATGCATACATACACATACACACACACATATACACACATACATACACACACACACATATATACACACATGCATGCATACATACACACACATATACACACATGCATGCATACACACATACACACATATACACACATGCATACATATACACACACATTCATACACACATACATACACACATACATACACACACATGCATACACACATACATACACACATAGATACACACAAATTCCTGCATACATACACACACATACACATACACATACACACACATGTACACACATGCATACATACACACACACATGTACACATGCATACATACACACACATATATACACACATGCATACATACACACATGCATGTATACATACACACACACATGTACACACATGCATACATACACACACATGTACACATGCATACATACACACACATATAAACACATCTGTGTATAGATACTCATCCATGACCTTGTGAACTTCATTCTTCTCCTGCAAACTCATTCAAAATGATGGTCAGACTTGCTCTGGGTACCAATTTAATCCTATGCTCAATGTTCCTACAAGGAGATAAACCTAAAGGTGGTTCTTTCAAGAATAAGTGTTGGAATTCTACTCTTACTTTCTCTAAAAGTGCTTGAGCCATCCAACTAGAGTTTCCATCACTGCATGAATCCATCCTAATATAGGACGAATACACAAAATAAAGAAAGTAAATATACTTACAAACAATCATGAGCAACTTGGTAGTAGTTACGAATCACATCTCTTGGAGATCTAGCTCTCCACAGATCAAAAGTGGTCTCCCCTCATGCTCAAACTGGTACACATGCGAAGCAAAGTTGATAACTAGTGGTTTCCTAGCATGCCACTTCTTACTTAGGACTACATCAAAACGTGTTAGTATAGCTATCACTACAACATATGAGGGGCATACCGACGCTGCATATACCGATGGTCACACTCGGCGTATGTATGGGCATTGGAAAATGTCACTTAGAGATACCAAAGGTCAAGTGACCGTCGGTATGACCATTTTAAATGGATGATCGGTGTGGCCTCCCGCAGTCGGTAAATGCATTGGTATATGCGTTGGTATATGCGCCGGTATAAGCGTCGGTATAAAGGAGTTGAAGGAAGAAAAGGGATTGAAGCAAGCCAAAGACAAGAAGAACTAGTAGAAAGCATTTTCCCATTGGTGGAAGTCCCAGTAGGATGGACACAGGACCATCCCTCAAGATCTTAACCAACCTGGGCGACCATCCCTCAACTCCTCCTCCTGTACAAAATTGAGCGACACTCGTCCAAGGTTTAGATCTCACATCTTGGTAAGTGCTGCGCGTACTGTTAGCATTTGTGTTTCTCTATGCTTTAGGTTTTATAATTTCTCTTTTCCTTGATTTTGCAGAAGTTCTTTGGCGTCAATTGTTTGGAATTGGACAATAGGCGACATACATTATGCTTTGACGACAACGATCAAAAAGAGGGACATACTTGTAAGTGATTGTTTTATTCTCTATTGATAGAGAGAGAAGGACAGAGAGAAAGAGAGAGAGGGAGATGAGAGAGAGAGAGAGAGAGAGAAAGAGAGAGAAGAGAGAGAGAGAGAGTGAGAGATAAAGAAAAATGAAAGAAAGGAAGATAGAGATAGGAAAATAGAGCATACATACACACACATACACACACATTTACACATGCATACATACACACATACATGTACACACATGCATGCTTATAAACACACACCTATACACACACGAATGCTTACATACACACACATATACA
>CM035439.1:81462522-81487522 GCA_020310875.1 Ceratopteris richardii
ACACATGCATACATACACACACATATATACACACATGCATACATGCACACATATACACAAACATACACACATATACGCACATATACACACATGCTAGTGTTTTAATTAAATATATATGATTAAATATATAAATTTTTTATTTTGAAGTTTGTTTTTACATCAAACATATAAAAATAGGATTAGGGTTTTTAGGCTATTTACACATACACATATAATATGTATATACAAATAAAGAGAAAAATAAGAAAAAAAATCTGAATATATAAATAAATATATATATATAAAATATGATTAGGGTTTTAGGATTAGGGGTTTAGATTTTTATAGGTGTTTAAGTATCTAGGTTTTAGTATTTCAGATTTAAGTCTAAGTCTTTCTGATTAGGGTTTTAGGGTTTTAATACCTACATAACATATATACACAAACACACATAGACATATAATACATACATACATGTAGATACACATGCATACAAAAATATACATATTTTAGGTTGAAATATTTAAGAATAGGGTTTTAGGGTTTTAACACCTACATAACATATATACACACATACACATACACATACACATATGATACATATATACATGTAGATACTCATGCATACAAAAATATACATATTTTAGGTCTAGATCTTTAAGATTAGGGCTTTAGGGTTTAGGCATACATATAACTCAATTATATTTATATTAAGAGAAAATATATAGAACAATAAGAAAAAAATTTAAATATATAAATAAATATATATATCAAATATGATTAGGGTTTTGGGATTAGGGGTTTAGATTTTTATAGGTGTTTAAGTATTTAGGTTTTAGTATATCAGATTTAAGTCTAAGTCTTTTTTATTACGGTTTTAGGGTTTTAATACCTACATAACATATATATACAAACGCACATATACATATAATACATACATACATGTAGATACACATGCATACAAAAATATACATATTTTAGGTCTAAATCTTTAAGGTTAGGGTTTTAGGGTTTTAACACCTACATAACATATATACACACATACATATACACATATAATACATATATACATGTAGATACACATGCATACAAAAATATACATATTTTAGGATTAGATCTTTAAGATTAGGGTTTTAGAGTTTATACATACATATAACTCAATTATATTTATATTAAGAAAAAATATAGAGAAAAATAAGAAAACAAATTTGAATTTTAGGGTTTTAATACCTACATAACATATATATACAAACGCACATATACATATAATACATACATACATGTAGATACAC
Source organism: Ceratopteris richardii (assembly GCA_020310875.1). Classification (NCBI taxonomy): domain Eukaryota; kingdom Viridiplantae; phylum Streptophyta; class Polypodiopsida; order Polypodiales; family Pteridaceae; genus Ceratopteris; species Ceratopteris richardii. Next base: position 81,463,794 of record CM035439.1, read on the forward strand.
ATGCATACAAAAATATACATATTTTAGGTCTAAATCTTTAAGGTTAGGGTTTTAGGGTTTTAACACCTACATAACATATATACACACATACATATACACATATAATACATATATACATGTAGATACACATGCATACAAAAATATACATATTTTAGGATTAGATCTTTAAGATTAGGGTTTTAAAGTTTATACATACATATAACTTAATTATATTTATATTAAGAAAAAATATAGAGAAAAATAAGAAAACAAATTTGAATATATAAATAAATATATAAATAAAATATGATTAGGGTTTTAGGATTAGGGGTTTAGATTTTTATAGGTGTTTAAGTATTTAGGTTTTAGTATTTCAGATTTAAGTCTAAAGCTTTCTGATTAGCGTTTTACGGTTTTAATACCTATATAACATATATACACAAACACACATATACATGTAATACATGCATACATGTAGATACACATGCATACATAAATATACAAATTTTAGGTTTAAATCTTTAAGGTTAGGGTTTTAGGGTTTTAACACCTACATAGCATATATACACACATACACATACACATATAATACATATATACATGTAGATATACATGCATACAAAAATATACATATTTTAGGTATAGATATTTAAGATTAGGGTTTTAACTAAATACATAAATATAGGATTATGCAAATAAAAAAATTGAATATATAAGTAAATATATATTTAAAATAAGATAATTATATACATAAATAAATATAAAAAGAGTTAGTGTTTTAAATAATTTAATTAAATATATAAAATTAAATATATAAAAATAGGATTAAGTAAGGAACAAATTTGAAGATATAAATAAATATATATATAAAATAAGATAATTATATACATAAATAAATATACAAAGAATTAGTGTTTTCAAAAATTTAATTAAATATATATAATTAAATATATAAAATTAAATATATAAAATTAAATATATAAAAATAGGATTAAGTGAGGAAAAAATCTGAATATATAAATAAATATATATATAAATATATAAAATAAAATAATTAAATACATAAATAAATATAAAAAGAACTAGTGTTTTAAATAATTTAATTAAATATATATAATTAAATATATAGAATTAAATATATAAAAATAGGATTAAGTAAGGAAAAAATATGAATATATAAATAAATATATATATAAAATACGATAATTATATAGATAAATAAATATAAAAAGGCAAGTATTTTAAATAATTTAATTAAATATATATAATAAAATATATAAAAATAGGATTAATTAAGAAAAAAATCTGAATATATAAATAATATATATATATAAAGTAGGATAATTATATAGATAATAAAATATGATAAGAACTAGTGTTTTAAATAAATAAATGAATTATATATGATTAAATATATAAAAATAGTTTTAATCTTAATCATTTTGAATAGAGTGAATATATATATGCATACACAAACACACATACTTATACACCTATCTATATTCACATATATATACATATACACATATATATACACATGCATACATATATATACATGTTTTAGGTCTAGGTCATTTTGATTAGGGTTTTAACACCTACATAACATATATACACACATACACATACACATACACATTTAATACATATATACATGTATATACACATGTGTATAGAAATATACATAATTTAGGTCTAGATCTTTAAAATTAAGGTCTTAGCATTTAGGCATACATATAACTCAATTAAGAAAAAATCTGAATATATAGATAAAATAGAATAGTTATATAGATTAGGGTTTTAAAATTAGGGTTTTGAGTTTTTTTAGGTATTTAAGTATTTAGGTTTAGTATTTCAGGTTTAAGTCTTTAAGAGTATGATTTTTAGGTTTAATAAAAAAACAAATGTTCTAAAATGTCCATATTGTAGCAGATGGCTTCTTTGGATCCTGAAGAGAGAATGGCATGTCCTTGCATATAGTGCAAGTATCAAATTTATTAGAAACAACGGATTTGTATTGCACATGTTAGAGAGTATGGATCCTTTGATAGAAGTCAACTAGAAAACCTACGCTATCATTCCAGTCGACTGGATCCTATGATAGGTGTCGACTGGAAAACCTATGCTATCATTCACATGTTTTCCAGTCGACTCCTATCAAAGGATCCATACTCTCTAACATGTGTAGTACAAATCACTTAGGGCAGCTTATCTTCCACCTTGGGCTACCCCTACGATTGGCTGGGCGGCCCAATGGGCATCTGGAAAGCCTCACAGAGAGTGATATAAAACAACATCACCTGACATCAAAGAAGATGTTGATATAGGAGAAGAAATATCTAATGAAGATCTAGGTGACATCATGGATTGGATTGAGGAGACCAATAATGTTTCATGCTTTACAATAGCAATCAAGGAAAAGAAGAAGAAGAACCTATTGTGGAGTGTGTGGTATTAGGAGAACCAGCTAAAGATTTTCGAAGAGGTAAAGTTTTGAAAGGATTTGAAGGAAGAAAAGGGATTGAATCAAGCCAAAGACAAGAAGATCTAGTAGAAAGCATATTCCCATTGGTGGAAGTCCCAGTAGGATGGACACAGGACCATCCCTCAAGCTCTTAACCAACCTGGGTGACCATTCCTCAACTCCTCCTCCCGTATAAAATTGAGCGACACTCGTCGAAGGTTTAGATCTCACATCTTGGTAAGTGCTACGCGTACTGTTAGCATTTGTGTTTCTCTATGCTTTAGGTTTTATAATTTCTCTTTTCCTTGATTTTGCAGAAGTTCTTTGGCATCAATTGTTTGGAATTGGACAATAGGCGACATACATTATGCTTTGACGACAATGATCCAAAAGAGGGACATACTTGTAAGTGATTTTTTTTTCTCTATTGATAGAGAGAGAAGGACAAAGAGAAAGAGAGAGAGAGAGATCAGAGAGAGAGAGAGAAAGAGAGAGAAGAGAGAGAGAGAGTGAGAGATAAAGAATAATGAAAGAAAGGAAGATAGAGATAGGAAAATAGAGCATACATACACACACATACACACACATTTACACATGCATACATACACACATACATGTACACACATGCATGCTTATATACACACACCTATACACACATGAATGCTTACATACACACACATATACACACATGCATGCATACACATACATAAAAATCTACACACATGCATTCATACACACACATGCATACACACATACATACACACACATATATACACATATGCATACATGCACATACACACACACATATACACACATACATACACACAGACATATATACACACATATACACACATGCATGCATACATGCGCACACATATACACACATGCATGCATACACACATATACACATATACACACATGCATACATACACACACACATTCATACACACATACATACACACATACATACACACACATGCATACACACATACATACACACATAGATACACACAAATGCATGCACACATACACACACATGTACACGCATCCATACATACACACACACATGTACACATGCATACATACACACACATATATATGTTGGTGCAAAACAAGCCTACACACATTGGCTTGGAATATTAAAACCTTGGAAGGCTAAAGCTTGAACCCTTGAAGGATGTATCTACATGAACCTTGAACCATAGGAATCAATGCTTATTGGTTATTACCATTTATCTCATGTAAAAAGTCTATATGACTTAATCACTCATGTAATCACACCTAATAGTCTAAGTCGTGGAAAAAGTAGATGGTATGATTGAGGGAATATCTCCCTAAGTCTAGTGGAGAGATTCAAGGGAGCTTTAATTTGAATTCAAATTCAAACTCATTCAAAACTCCTATAAAAAGTCTATGTAAAAAGTCGCGGCTAAGTTGCTCACTTCCCAAGGCAATTCTGAGTCATTCATTGAGTGTGTGTGAGATACACCATAGCCTACACCTCTGAGTACCATTGAGCATCACATTACATGCCAATGGGAATGTACAATCATTAGATTTAATCAATATACACATATTCATAGTCTCTGTTTTCTCTGAGTGACTACCTTCAACTCTGTCAACTTCAAAGGAGCATATCTCAAGATCTACTGAACCAAATTGGATGATTCAAAGTGCATTGGATTCAGCTCAAAGTCTACTATACACCTACAAAGTTTCAAGGCCATTGGATCTACCATCGCAGAGAAATCTCAGTCGGGGTGCTCACTGGTCTGTGACTGTAAGTCTCCTAAAAAGTCGGGGGTACACCTTAGTTTGCTAAATTGATTTCTCAGAGTGTGGTTTGTTATTTTCTCTCATTCTACTTGCAAATGAAAGCTTGTTAAGCTAATTGAATATGTCCAAAAGCAATTAGATCAATTTTAAGTGTGCTGGTCACACTGAGCATAACTCTGAGCAGGTGTCAATACCAATATAGCAAGTTTTTCAGGATTCTTGAAATCACAAGTAGTCTGTTTTGATCTAATCATTACTCAACTCATTTCCAAAGTACATATAGCATATTTTGGTGTCATTTGGAAGCTCAAGGAGTCTAATAAGCATATCTGGAGTCAAAGGAGGGCAGGTGTGAAGCAGGTTTTGCAGCACCAGCTTGATCTTCTAAGTGTATCCAGCCATCACATCCAACAGTGGTATCAGAGCAAATAAGGTAATCATGGGTGATGGTTTCCCTTCCTTCATTGACAAATTGGATAGAAATAATTACCAGGCTTGGTCATTGAGAATGAAGACCTATCTACAAGGGAGAAGCTTGTATGGATACATATCAGGAGATGAGGAGTTGCCCTCATTCAAGACCAGAGGCCTACCTACAAAGGATGAACATGAGAGGCTCAACCAATGGTGTGCAAAAGATGCCTTGGCAAGGTCATATCTTCTAAACTCTATTTCTGATTTCCTTCTACCTCATGTGAGGAATTGTAAGACTTCCCAAGAGACTTGGGAAACCTTGTCAACATATTTTTCATCAAGCACAAGGGCCAGAAAGAATCAGCTATGGATTGAGTTTACAACTCTTAGGAAGCAATCAAAACAATGTGTCTCAGATTTTGTCACCAAAGTCAAGGACATTGCAGATCAACTTGCAAGTGTTGGAGAAGAAATTGAGGAAGAGCAGATAGTCAGACAAGTGATCAATGGACTAAAGGCAGATGACAAGTGGGAGACCTTTACCACTGCAATGGACTTGTACATGGACATCCAAGCACCTGATCTAACAACTCTGATTGGACAACTCTTTACACATGAAGCAAAGATCACAAAGAATGGAGAGCAATCAAAAGGTAACAATCCCTCTGCCCTATATACTGATAAGAAGACTAAAGACAAGGGTAAAAGCAAGAAGGTTGATGAAGAAGGCTCTACCTCCCAAGCAAACTATGCAGGGAGAGGTAGATCATCTAGAGGTAGAGGCAGAGGAGGTAAGTCAGGTAGGGGGAGACCATACAATCAGTCTCCATGCAATATTTGTGGCTTGTCTAACCATACTACAGATGAATGCTACAAAAACTACAAGAACCAAAGAGGAAGAGGTCACCAAAGAGGAGGATACTCTCAAGGAAGAGGCAGATTCAACCAATCTCAAGGCTACCATGGCTACAACAATAATTACAACAATAGCTACAATCACAATGGCAATTATCAAGGTGGATACAGGAATAGGAAGGATTATAACAATTATACAGAGGATCAAGATGATTCCTTGTTGATCATGAACATGACATCTAAATCAGGTATCAATGATGATCATTTGTTCTATATTGATTCAGGTTGCTCTAACCATGTAGCTGGAAATGTTGCCTTACTCTCTGATTTGGAAGAACCCAAAGGCAAGCACCAAGTGCAGACAGGTGATGACACTAAACATTCAGTTGTTAAAGTAGGCAATGTCAAAACAAGTGATGGTAATCAGAATTTACTAAGCAGAGTGTTGTATGTTCCAACAATCACCAAGAATCTGATGAGTGTAGGTCAGATTGTTGAAAAAGGTCTACAGGTCAGGTTCACTCAACATGGTGCATATGTGGAGGATCCAAGACATGGATTCAGAAGGATAGCCAAGGGAGAAAAATCAGGTAGATTGTTTACCTTTGAACTTGAAGACACTAAGAATATTGCTTTGTACAACTATAAGGACCAAACCCTATCAGAATTGGAGATTTGGCACAAGAGATTAGGTCACATTGGAGAGAGGACCATAAAACAAATGAGTAGAGATCAATGTGTGCTTGGGATACCTAATGTATCCAAGCAACACATGATATACAAGTGTGGGGCTTGTCAATTTGGTAAGTCACACAGATTGCCATATACCAAGAAAGGTTTTATGCATGAAGATTACTTGGAATTGGTGCATACAGATGTTTGGGGACCTAGCAAGGAGCCATCCATATCTGGATCAAGGTATTATGTGTCCTTTATTGATGACTATAGCAGATGGACTGTCTTATACTTCATGAAACATAAGGATGAAGTATTTAATTGTTTCAAAAGGTATCTTGCATTAGTTGAAAATCAAACAGGTAGACATTTGAAGAGGCTAAGGTCAGATGGTGGTGGAGAATACTTCTCCAATGACTTTGAAGATTTCTTGCAGGAAAGAGGCATCAAGAGGGAGATTACTACAAGGTACTCACCTGAACAAAATGGGGTAGCTGAAAGGAGGAATAGACTCATTGTAGAGACAGCTAGGTCTATGCTTAATGAGAAAAAATTACCAAATTATCTTTGGGCAGAGAGTGTATCTACTGCCACATACTTAATCAACAGGTTGCCATCAAAGACACTTGATGGAATGACACCCTATGAGGCTTGGCATGGTAAGAGACCATCTCTGGATCATTGCAAAATCTTTGGGTGTGTTGCATATGTGCATATTCCCTCACAGGTAAGGGGAAAACTAGAACCTAAGGCTGAAAAGTGTATCTTCATTGGTTATGATTTGAATCAAAAGGGATACAGATTCTACAACCCCTCAAACAAAGGCTTCAAGGTAAGCAGAGATGTCATATTTGATGAGAATGATTCATGGTATGAAAATGAGTGCAGGAAAGTTAGCTTACCTCATGATATGGAAGAAGACTTTCCAAAGCTTATCAGGCAAGAACCAACTCAGAAAGAGGACATAAGCTCAGATGATGAAGACACCATCAACATTGAAGAGTTCAAGGCTTGGAAATCCAAAGGGAAGATGAAGATGAAGCAACTAGAAGACAATCCAGAATCCTCAACTCAAGCTATGAGGAGATCTCAAAGAGAAAAGAAGAAACCTATTAGGTATGGGTATGATACTTCACTTGTAACCAAGCACTCTGTATATCTTGCAAAGGATATCTTGAATGAAGAACCAGGTACATTTGAAGAAGCAATTACTAAACCAGAATGGAAGGAAGCAATGGATGAAGAAATGGAGGCTCTCAAGGAGAGTGATACTTGGGACTTGGTACCCAAGAAGGACTCCATGAAAGTGATAGGATCCAGATGGATCTACAAACTCAAGAGGAACTTAGATGGTACAATAAACAGGTATAAAGCTAGGTTGGTAGCCAAGGGTTTTGCACAAACCCAAGGCATTGATTATGAGGAGACATTTTCTCCTGTGGCCAAGATGCCAACTATCAGAATTATGGTGAGTGTAGCTGCATCCAAGAATTGGAACATGTACCAATTGGATGTGAAGAATGCATTCTTGAATGGATGGATATCTGAAGAAGTCTACATGTCACAACCACCTGGCTATGAGGATCCTAATAAGGTAAATCATGTTTGTAAATTGAAGAAGGCTCTGTATGGATTGAAGCAGGCACCTAGAGCATGGAATTACAGGTTGACAACCTATCTCCTAGATCAAGGATTTGTGATGAGCAAAGCAGATACTTCATTGTTTATAAAGAGGAACAATTCAGAGGTAATATACTTGTGTGTCTATGTTGATGACATCATTATTACAGGAAATGATGTTTAGGGAATAAGACACATCAAAGGACAAATGATGAAGGAATTCAAGATCAATGATCTTGGATTATTGAAGTACTTCCTAGGACTTGAATTAGTCTATACAAATTCAGGTATCTTTATTACTCAGAAGAAGTACATTCAGGACATGGTCAAGAAGTTTAATTTGCAGGAAGCTAAAGTCTCAAACATTCCTATGGAGGTCAACCACAAACTCAGTGCACATGAAGGAGAAGAACTCAAAGATATTACAGGTTACCAAAGTTTGGTAGGTAGTCTTAATTATGCTACCTTAACCAGGATTGATATATCATATGGTGTTAGTGTACTTAGCCAATTTATGCATAAACCAAGAGTACCACATTTGGAGGCAGCCAAGAAGATAGTAAAGTACCTAAAGGGAACACAAAATCATGGTTTGTACTTTCCATATTCATCAGACATTGATATTAAGGTATACTCAGATGCAGATTGGGCAGGTTGCAAGGATGACAGGAGGAGTACATCTGGTTACATATGCTTTGCAGGTGATAAACCAATTTCTTGGTCATCCAAGAAACAACCCACAGTAGCTCTATCATCTACTGAGGCAGAGTACAGAGGGCTAGCCAATGCCACTCAAGAAGCCATATGGTTGAAGTTATTATATTCAGAATTGGGCCTATACACAAGGCCACCAATCATATTTGGTGATAACACAAGTTCACTTCACCTAGCAGCTAAACCAATTTATCATGCTAGGACAAAACACATAGAGGTTCACTACCACTATGTGAGGGAGAAGTTACTTAGCAAAGAAATTCAATTATCATATGTGTCTACTAATATACAATGTGCAGATTTGCTTACTAAAGCCCTGGATGGAAGCAAGCTATGCAGATTTAAATCCATGATTGGATTGCAGGAAATCATTGAAGACTAAAGATGAAGACTTGAGCCAAAGTGTTTGGCTTGAGGGGGAGCTGTTGGTGCAAAACAAGCCTACACACATTGGCTTGGAATATTAAAACCTTGGAAGGCTAAAGCTTGAACCCTTGAAGGATGTATCCACATGAACCTTGAACCATAGGAATCAATGCTTATTGGTTATTACCATTTATCTCATGTAAAAAGTCTATATGACTTAATCACTCATGTAATCACACCTAATAGTCTAAGTCGTGGAAAACGTAGATGGTATGATTGAGGGAATATCTCCCTAAGTCTAGTGGAGAGATTCAAGGGAGCTTTAATTTGAATTCAAATTCAAACTCATTCAAAACTCCTATAAAAAGTCTATGTAAAAAGTCGCGGCTAAGTTGCTCACTTCCCAAGGCAATTCTGAGTCATTCATTGAGTGTGTGTGAGCTACACCATAGCCTACACCTCTGAGTACCATTGAGCATCACATTACATGCCAATGGGAATGTAAAATCATTAGATTTAATCAATATACACATATTCATAGTCTCTGTTTTCTCTGAGTGACTACCTTCAACTCTGTCAACTTCAAAGGAGCATATCTCAAGATCTACTGAACCAAATTGGATGATTCAAAGTGCATTGGATTCAGCTCAAAGTCTACTATACACCTACAAAGTTTCAAGGCCATTGGATCTACCATCACAGATAAATCTCAGTCGGGGTGCTCACTGGTCTGTGACTGTAAGTCTCCTAAAAAGTCGGGGGTACACCTTAGTTTGCTAAATTGATTTCTCAGAGTGTGGTTTGTTATTTTCTCTCATTCCACTTGCAAATGAAAGCTTGTTAAGCTAATTGAATATGTCCAAAAGCAATTAGATCAATTTTAAGTGTGCTGGGCACACTGAGCATAACTCTGAGCAGGTGTCAATACCAATATAGCAAGTTTTTCAGGATTCTTGAAATCACAAGTAGTCTGTTTTGATCTAATCATTACTCAACTCATTTCCAAAGTACATATAGCATATTTTTGTGTCATTTGGAAGCTCAAGGAGTCTACTAAGCATATCTGGAGTCAAAGGAGGGCAGGTGTGAAGCAGGTTTTGCAGCACCAGCTTGATCTTCTAAGTGTATCCAGCCATCACATCCAACAATATACACACATGCATACATACACACATGCATGTATACATACACACACACATGTACACATGCATACATACACACACATGTACACATGCATACATACACACACATATATACACACCTTTCTATAGATACTCATCCATGACCTTGTGAACTTCATTCTTCTCCTGCAAACTCATTCAAAATGATGGTCAGACTTGCTTTGGGTACCAATTTAATCCTATGCTCAATGTTCCTACAAGGAGATAAACCTAAAGGTAGTTCTTTCAAGAATAAGTTTATGAATTCTACTCTTACTTTGTCTAAAAGTGCTTGAGCATTCCAACTAGAGTTTCCATCACTGCATGAATCCATCCTAATATAGAAGGAATACACAAAGTAAAGAAAGTAAATATACTTACAAACAATCATGAGCAACTTCGTACTAGTTACGAATCACATCTCTTGGAGATCTAGCTCTCCACAGATCAAAAGTGGCCTCCTCTCATGCTCAAATTGGTACACATGCGAAGCAAAGTTGATAACTAGTGGTTTCCTAGCATGCCACTTCTTACTTAGGACTACATCAAAACGTGTCAGTCTAGCTATCACTACAACATATGAGGGGCATACCGACGCTGCATATACCGATGGTCACACTCGGAGTCTGTATGGGCATTGGAAAATGTCACTTAGAGATTCCGAAGGTCAAGTGACCGTCGGTATGACCATTTTAAATGGATCATCGGTGTGGGCTCCCACCGTCGGTATATACATCGGTATATGCGTTGGTATATGCGCCGGTATAAGCGTCGGTATAAGCATCGGTATAAGTGTCAGTAATTTACTGGAAGTTACCGACACACATATCGACGCATATACTGACGGATATACCGAGGGCGACTTTTAAACATACCACGAGTCCGAGAGCAAAACTTCACATTTTTGCACGTGTTTGAGTACTGTTGGTCTTCTGTCAAACTTGCACGCGCGTATCGAATTGCGACCTGCATCGTATTGTGCACACACACAGACACATCTCTCTCCACACACACACACACACTCTCTCAGCTTAGATCTCACATCTTGGTAAGTGCTGCATGTACTGTTAGCATTTGTGTTTCTCTATGCTTTAGGTTTTATAATTTCTCTTTTCCTTGATTTTGCAGAAGTTCTTTGGTATGGATTGTTTGGAATTGGACAATAGGCGACATACATTACGCTTTGATGACAACGATCCAAAAGAGGGACATAATTGTAAGTAATTGTTTTATTCTCTATTGATAGAGAGAGAAGGAGAGAGAGAAAGAGAGAGAGATGAGAGAGAGAGAGATAGAGAGAGAGAGAGAGAGAAGAGAGAGAGAAGAGAGAGAGAGAGAGAAAGAGAGAGAGAGAGAGAGAGAGAGAGAGAGAGAGAGAGAATAATGAAAGAAAGGAAGATAGAGATAGGAAAATAGAGCATACATACACACACACATACATACACATTTACACATGCATACATACACACATACATGTACACACAAGCATGCTTACATACACACACCTATACACACATGCATGCTTACATACACACACATATGCACACATGCATGCATACATAATACATAAAAATTTACACACATGCATACATACACACACATGCATACACACATGCATACACACACATATATACACATATGCATACATACACATACACACACACATATACACACATACATACACACACACATATATACACACATATACACACATGCATGCATACATACACACACATATACACACATGCATGCATACACACTTTATACACATATACACACATGCATACATACACACACACATTCATACACACATACACACACACATACATACACACACACATGCATACACACATGCATACACACATACATACACACATACATACACACAAATGCATGCATACATACACACACATACACATACACACACATGTACACACATGCATACATACACACACACATGTACACATGCATACATACACACACATATATACACACATGCATACATACACACATGCATGTATATATACACACACACATGTACACACATGCATACATAGACACACATGTACACATGCATACATACACACACATATATACACACATGCATACATGCACACATATACACACACCTACACACATATACGCACATATACACACATGCTAGTGTTTTAATTAAATATATATAATTAAATATATAAATTTTTTATTTTGAAGTTTTTTTTTACATCAAATATATAAAAATAGGATTAGGGTTTTTAGGCTATTTACACATACATACACATACACATATAATATATGTATATATATATACATGTATATACACATGTATACAGAAATATACATATTTTAGGTCTAGATATTTAAGATTAGGGTTTTAGGGTTTAGGCATACATATAACTCAATTATATTTATATTAAGAGAAAATAAAGAGAAAAATAAGAAAAAAAATCTGAATATATAAATAAATATATATATAAAATATGATTAGGGTTTTAGGATTAGGGGTTTAGATTTTTATAGGTGTTTACGTATCTAGGTTTTAGTATTTCAGATTTAAGTCTAAGTCTTTCTGATAAGGGTTTTAGGGTTTTAATACCTCCATAACATATATACACAAACACACATATACATATAATACATACATACATGTAGATACACATGCATACAAAAATAAACATATTTTATGTTTAAATATTTAAGAATAGGGTTTTAGGGTTTTAACACCTACATAATATATATACACACATACACATACACATACACATATGATACATATATACATGTAGATACACATGCATACAGAAATGTACATATTTTAGGTCTAGATCTTTAAGATTAGGGTTTTAGGGTTTAGGCATACATATAACTCAATTATATTTATATTAAGAGAAAATATAGAGAAAAATAAGAAAAAAAATCTGAATATATAAATAAATATGTATATCGAATATGATAAGGGTTTTAGGATTAGGGGTTTAGATTTTTATAGGTGTTTAAGTATTTAGGTTTTAGTATATCAGATTTAAGTCTAAGTCTTTCTGATTAGGGTTCTAGGGTTTTAATACCTACATAACATATATACAGAAACACACATATACATATAATACATACATACATGTAGATACACATGCATACAAAAATATACATATTTTACTTCTAAATCTTTAAGGTTAGGGTTTTAGGGTTTTAACACCTACATAACATATATACACACATACATATACACATATAATACATATATGCATGTAGATACACATGCATACAAAAATATACATATTTTAGGTCTAGATCTTTAAGATTAGGGTTTTAGGGTTTAGACATACATATAACTTAATTATATTTATATTAAGAAAAAATATAGAGAAAAATAAGAAAAAAAATCTGAATATATAAATAAATAAATATATATATATATATATAATATGATTAGGGTTTTAGGATTAGGGGTTTAGATTTTTATAGGTGTTTAAGTATTTAGGTTTTAGTATTTCAGATTGAAGTCTAAGTCTTTCTGATTAGGGTTTTATGGTTTTAATACCTATATATTATATATACATAAACACACATATACATGTAATACATGCATACATGTAGATACACATGCATACATAAATATACATATTTTAGGTCTAAATCTTTAAGGCTAGGGTTTTAGGGTTTTAACACCTACATAACATATATACACACATAACATATAATACATTTATACATGTAGATATACATGCATACAAAAATATACATATTTTAGGTATAGATATTTAAGATTAGGGTTTTAACTAGATATGTAAAATTAAATATATAAATATAGGATTATGCAAGTACAAAATTTGAATATATAAATAAATATATATATAAAATAAGATAATTATATACATAAATAGATATAAAAAGAACTAGTGTTTTAAATAATTTAATTAAATATATATAATTAAATATATAAAATTAAATATATAAAATTAAATATATAAAAATAGGATTAAGTAAGGAACAAATATGAAGATATAAATAAATATATATATATATATAAAATAAGATAATTATATACATAAATAAATATAAAAATAATTAGTGTTTTAAATAATTTAATTAAATATATATAATTAAATATATAAATATAAATATATAAAAATAGGATTAAGTAAGGAAGAAATCTGAATATATAAATAAATATATATATATGTATAAAATAAGATAATTATATACATAAATAAATATAAAAAGAACTAGTGTTTTAAATAATTTAATTAAATATATATAATTAAATATATGGAATTAAATATATAAAAATAGGATTATGTAAGGAAAAAATCTGAATATATAAATAAATACATATATATAAAATACGATAATTATATAGATAAATAGATATAAAAAGAACTAGTGTTTTAAATAATTTAATCAAATATATATAATAAAATATATAAAAATAGGGTAAATTAAGAAAAAAATCTGAATATATAAATAATATATATATATATATATATATATATATATATATATATATATATATATATATATATATATATATATATATATATATATATATATATATATATATATATATATAAGTACGATATTTATATAGATAATAAAATATGATAAGAACTAGTGTTTTAAATAAATCAATGAAATATATATGATTAAATATATAAAAATAGTTTTAATTTTAATCATCTTGAATAGAGTGAATATATATACGCATACACAAACACACATACTTATACACCTATCTATATTCACATATATATACATATACACATATATATACACATGCATACATATATATACATGTTTTAGGTCTAGGTCATTTTCATTAGGGTTTTAGGGTTTGAACACCTACATAACATATATACACACATACACAACACATATAATACATATATACATGTATATACACATGTGTATAGAAATATACATAATTTAGGTCTAGATCTTTAAAATTAAGGTTTTAGCATTTAAGCATACATATAACTCAATTAAGAGGAAAGAAATCTGAATATATATATATATATATATATATATATATATATATATATATATATATATATATATATATATATATATATATATATATATATATATATATATATATATATATATATATATATATATATATATATATATATATATATATATAGGATCAATTAAGAAAAAATCTGAATATATAGATAAAATAGGAAAGTTATATAGATTAGGGTTTTAAAATTAGGGTTTTGAGTTTTTTTAGGTAGTTAAGTATTTAGGTTTAGTATTTCAGGTTTAAGTCTTTAAGAGTATGATTTTTTTAGGTTTAATAAAAAAACAAATGTTCTAAAATGTCCATATTGTAGCAGATGGCTTCTTTGGATCCTGAAGAGAGAATGGCATGTCCTTGCACACAATGCAAGTATAAACACATGCATACACACATACATACACACACATGCATACACACATACATACACACACATATATAGACATATGCATACATACACATACACACACACATATACACACATACATACACACACACACATATATACACACATATACACACATGCATGCATACATACACACACATATACACACATGCATGCATACACACATATACACATATACACACATGCATACATACACACACACAATCATACACACATACATACACACATACATACACACACATGCATACACACATACATACACACATAGATACACACAAATGCATGCATACATACACACACATGTACACACATGCATACATACACACACACATGTACACATGCATACATACAAACACATATATACACATATGCATACATACACACATGCATGTATACATACACACATGCATGTATACATACACACACACATGTACACACATGCATACATACACACACATGTACACATGCATACATACACACACATATATACACACATGCATACATGCACACATATAGACACACATACACACATATACACACATGCTAGTGTTTTAATTAAATATATATAATTAAATATATATAATTAAATATATAAATTTTTTATGTTGAAGTTTTCTTTACATCAAATAGATATTTAAGATTAGGGTTTTAGGGTTTAGGCATACATATAACTCAATTATATTTATATTAAGAGAAAATATAGAGAAAAATAAGAAAGAAATCTGAATATATAAATAAATATATATATATAAAATATGATTAGGGTTTTAGGATTAGTGGTTTAGATTTTTATAGGTGTTTAAGTATTTAGGTTTTAGTATTTCAGATTTAAGTCTAAACTTTCTGATTATGGTTTTAAGGTTTTAATACCTACATAACATATATACACAAACACGCATATACATATAATACATATATACATGTAGATACACATGCATACAAACATATACATATTTAATCTTTAAGATTAGGGTTTTAGGGTTTTAACACCTACATAACATATATACACACATACACATACACATATAATACATATATAGATGTAGATACACATTCATACAAAAATATACATCTTTTAGGTCTAGATCTTTAAGATTAGGGTTTTAGGGTTTAGGCATACATATAACTCAATTATATATATCTTACAAGAAAATAGAGAGAAAAATAAGAAAAAAAATCAAAATATATAAATAAATATATATATATAAAATATGATTAGGGTTTTAGGATTACGGGTTTAGATTTTTATAGGTCTTTAAGTATTTAGGTTTTAGTATTTCACATTTAAGTCTAAGTGTTTCTGATTAGGGTTTTAGGGTTTTAATACCTACATAACATATATACACAAACACACATATACATATAATACATACATACATGTAGATACACATGCATACAGAAATATACATATTTTAGGTCTAAATCTTTAAGGTTAGGGTTTTAGGGTTTTAACACCTACATAACATATATACACACATACATATACACATATAATACATATATACATGTAGATACACATGCATACAAAAATATACATATTTTAGGTCTAGATCTTTAAGATTAGGGTTTTAGGGTTAAGGCATACATATAACTCAATTATATTTATATAAAGAAAAAATATAGAGAAAAATAAGAAAAAAATCTGAATATATAAATAAATATATATATAAAATATGATTGGGGTTTTAGGATTAGGGGTCTAGATTTTTATAGGTATTTAAGTATTTAAATTTTAGTATTTGAGATTTAAGTTTAAGTCTTTCTGATTAGGGTTTTAGGGTTTTAATACCTACATAATATATATACACAAACACACATATACATAGAATACATACATACATGTAGATACACATGCATACAAAAATATACATATTTTAGGTCTAAATCTTTAAGGTTAGGGTTTTAGGGTTTTAACACCTACATAACATATATACACACATACACATACACATATAATACATATATACATGTAGATACACATGCATACAAAAATATACATATTTTAGGTCTAGATCTTTAAGAGTAGGGTTTCAATTAAATATATAAAATTAAATGTATAAATATAAGATTACATAAGGAAAAAATCTGAAATCATAAATAAATAAATAAATATATATATATATATATATAATAAGATAATTATATACATAGATAAATATAAAAAGAACTAGTGTTTTAAATAATTTAATTAAATATATATAATTAAATATATAAAATTAAATATATGAAAATAGGATAAAGTAAGGAAAAAATCTGAATATATAAATTAATATATATAAAGAATATTTATATATATAAATAAATATAAAAAGAACTAGTGTTTTAAATAATTTAATTAAATATATACAATTAAATATATAAAATTAGATATATAAAATTAAATATATAAAAATAGGATTAAGTAACGAAAAAATCTGAATATATTAATAAATATATATATATATATATATATATATATATATATATATATATATATATATATATATATATATATATATATATATATATATATATATATATATATATATATAATAAGATAATTATATACATAAATTAATATAAAAAGAACTAGTGTTTTAAATAATTTAATTAAATATATATAATTAAATATATAAAATTAAATATATAAAACCAGGATTAAGTTAGGAAAAAATCTGAATATATAAATAAATATATATATAAAATACCATATTTATATAGATAAATAAATGTAAAAAGAACTAGTGTTATAAATAATTTAATTAACTATATAAAATAAAATATATAAAAATAGGATTAATTAAGAAAAAGATTTGAATTTATAAATAATATATATATATATATAAAGTAGGATAATTATATAGATAATAAAATATGATAAGAACTAGTGTTTTAAATAAATAAATGAAATATATATGATTAAATATATAAAAATAGGTTTAATTTTAATCATTTTAAATAGAGTGAATATATATACGCATACACAAACACACATACTTATACACCTATCTATATTCATATATATATATACATATACACATGCATACATATATATACATCTTTTAGGTCTAGGTCATTTTGATTAGGGTTTTAGGGTTTAGGCATACATATAACTCAATTAAGATGAAAAAAATCTGAATAAATAAATAAATAAATAAATAATATATATATATATATATATATATATATATATATATATATATATATATATATATATATATAGGATCAATTAAGACAAAATCTGAATCTATAGATAAAATAGGATAGTTATATAGATTAGGGTTTTAAAATTAGGTTTTTGAGTTTTTTTAGGTATTTAAGTATTTAGGTTTAATATTTAAGGTTCAAGTCTTTAAGAGTATGATTTTTAGGTTTAATAAAAAAACAAATGTTCTAAAATGTACATATTGTAGCAGATGGCTTCTCTGGATCGTGAAGAGAGAATGGCATGTCCTTGCACACATTGAAAGTATCAAATTTATTAGAAATGATGGATTTGTACTGCACATGTTAGAGAGTATGGATCCTTTGATAGGAGTCAAGTGGAAAACCTACGCTATCATTCCAATCGACTGGATCCTTTGATAGGAGTCGACTGGAAAACCTATGCTATCGTTCACATGTTTTCCAATCGACTCCTATCAAAGGATATGTACTCTCTAACATGTGTAGTACAAATGACTTAGGGCAGCTTGTCCTTCACCTTGGGCTACCCCTACAATTGGCTGGGCGGCCTAATGGGCATCTGGGAAGCCTCACACAGAGCCATATAAAACAACATCACTTGACATCAAAGAAGAAGTTGATATAGGAGAAGAAATATCTAATAAAGATCTAGGCGACATCATGGATTGGAGTGGGGAGACCAATAATGTTTCATGCTTTACAATAGCAATCAAGGAAAAAGAAGAAGAAGAACCTAATGTGGAGTCTGTGGTATTAGGAGAACCAGCTAAAGATTTTCGAAGAGGTAAAGTTTTGAAAGGAGTTGAAGGAAGAAAAGGGATTCAAGCAAGCCGAAGAGAAGAAGAACTAGTAGAAACCATTTTCCCATTGGTGGAAGTCCCAGTAGGATGGACACATGACCATCCCTCAAGCTCTTAACCAACCTGGGTGACCATCCCTCAACTCCTCCCGTACAAAATTAAGCGACACTCCTCCAAGCTTGCCCACCTGAAAATACGTAGAGTTGTCTAAGGCCAACCCTTATGGAGAGGCGACCGTCCCTCCTCATCCATCTACGCTAGGAGACTTCCCCTTTAATTAAGGCCTCCTCAGCACATCTGTTCCCTTCCTATTTAGACTAGCTCCATGACTCCAGCCAAGTACTCGAGCACCCCGCATGCTGAGCGAGCCCACCCTCTTTAGGTTACAAGAATTGCGTGGCCATTTGTCTTGATGTCCATACGGCAAGCACCAACGAGGGTACCCGTGGCATAATTAACCAACCGACCATTCTTCAGGTAATGAGGGGGTCTACCACGAGAAATTGAAAAGTAGCCTTCACAGTCCTCGACACCCCTTCTTCCTGGCAATCATGCCTCGTCCACCCTTAGCTCCTTGGCAGAATCTATTGCACCAACAGACACCAGAGGAAGACACCCTTATCCTTTGTTGAATCTGTTGTGGCAGCATCTTTCAAAGCTGCCTTTTGCTTTTGTGCCCTAGTCATTACTCCGGGAAGTTCCTCAAGCTGGACTACTCAGGCACTTGGAGAGTCTACATTGCCCTTATCATTAGTTACTGTGATCATATGTAGGGGGCAAGAGTTACCTAGTGTGCTTGTAGACATCATTGACTTTGGGCAGTCCTTCATATAATGATCCCGTGTCTCACGATAGTTTTTGCATGGTGGAACATTTACTTTGGAAGTGTCCATACTCCCCACATTTGTAACACATTATAGGCCTAGGTGGTCGGTTTTGACGAGGCCTACCTTCTTGCCGTTGAGGTCCTTGATTGGTGTAAAAAGTTGTTACAGGAGGTGTTGTAGTGGATGGTAAGTGTGGTTGCCCTAACAAGGAGGACTGAGCCACCCCTACCCATTGAGCTGCCGGAGGTTGTCCTAGCATCATAGCCTGATTTCCAAGACCCTTCAGAAAATAACAATCCTTGGCCTCATGGCCACCCTTTCCACAAAACTGGCATGTTAGCCTCCTTGGACGTTCTTGTGATGTGTGTCTTTGAGTACTACAGAGAGAACACCATAGTCCAGTTCTTACCTCCCTTAATGTTTTGAGTTCTTCAAGCTCTTGTCGTATTTGAGCGAGACCTTCCCCCTTGTCCTCTTCTCGATTTCTTTGAAGCTTTAAGGTCTCTAGTTCCTTCCTCAAGGCTGTCACCATGTCTTCATCTTGGGGGAAAGTCTTACCTAGATGTGTTCCAAAATGAACCCGTGCAGCCTCAATCCTCGTGGCAGCTGCTTCGAATTCTCTCAAAGTGGCATCTGGTCTCAAAATCTCTCTCAGCTTCTGCTGTGTGGATTTGGGCAAGGCCTTCTCCACCCACTTCTTAACAAGGAGATCCCCTCGTGGTTCCGGCAATCTTGCTACGGGTGACCTTGCCCATGTCATAAGTTCTGAAAATGATTCTCCCATATGCAAGATTAGATTCTCAAGTTCATCTAACGTTCTTTCTATAGATTTACCTGACCGAAATGCTTCTGCGAATTCGGTCCTCAATACTTCCCATGTTTGGAAATGGTTTTCCACGTACTGGCTGAACCATTTGTCTGCTAATCCTTCAAGAGTTGATGGAAAGAGAGCCAGGAAGGCGTCCTGTCGTTGTTGTAAGCCCCTACTCTTACAAATTTAAAGAAATCTTCGTACATGATCTTCAGGATCTTCATTAGCACCGCCATGAAATGAAGAAAATCTAATATTTATTCTTGAAAAAAGAGCGGAAAGTTCCTCTACCATAGCCTTATTAAGAGGAGTGTCTTGAGGTAAAGTCTTTTGAGTTTTAGCCTTGTCGTCTAACCCTTCTATTCTAGAAGCTAGGCCTGAGGCAGATAGACTTCTGATGGGTGTTAGGTAAGGATCTAGCCTTCTTCTCTAGTAACTTTTGATTGGTGTCTTCTTAGGGCTTAGCTGCTTCTCTTTGCTAGCTCTGGTGTGGGTCATGGACCATCTTTGGAACTACTTTTGATGGAGGAAGTCGCCCCAATGAAGAGGTCGCCCTAGAGGATTCTTCGCCCATTGTAGAAGAAGTTGCTCAAGTGGGGGGAGGAGGAGTAGGTGCCCAAGAAGCCAAGAAGGAGGATGAGGAGGAGTAGTCACCCAAGAAGTTAGGAAGGGGGAGGAGGAGGAGTCGCCCAAGACAAGAAGCCAAGAGAGGATGAGGAGGAGTAGGTGCCCAAGAAGCCAAGAAGGAGGAGGAGGAGGGTCACCCAGGAAGCCAAAAGAGGAGGAGTCGCCCAACACTCCAAAGGAGGAGTAGTCACCCAAGAAGTTAAGAAGGGGGAGGAGGAGGAGAGGTGGCCCTGGGCACTCAACCCTAAGTGATTTCTCAAGGAAAAGGGTACTCAATTCTAAGTGATTTCTCAAGGGATTTGTACTGCACATGTTAGAGAGTATGGATCCTTTGATAGGAGTCGACAGGAAAACCTACGCTTTGTGACTCCACCACGACCATCTTTTCAGCCATCTCCTACTGGGTCTACTAGTAGACATGTGCGTTTGACACCTCAGCACGATACAGGTTCTGGCCCATCTCGTAGATCGAGGTCACGCTCTGGAGCAGGAGGTTCTAGGAGTGGATCTACAGGTAGGTCTCGAGGCAGAGGAGGCAGCTATTGTGGAGGCAATGCGATGGACGTTGTGTCGCCCGCTTCTACTGCTAGGATGAGTACCTCAAATGTCGGTATGCCATGTAGTACACCACGTACACCTTGGGGTGCTCATGACGATGATGACTCCAAGGTGTATAGTATCCGAGATGGAGCTCCGGTGATAGGTGCGGCTGGCAAAGCAATTTGTGCACGCATACGACAGCTTTGCTCCATCTAGTTTGGACACTCTATCATGTTGAAATGGAGTGAGCAGGATAAAGATTGGAAGAATTATATCACATAGACGATTTATCACGAGTTCCGACCAGCCAATGGACAGTCTCTTGTCAGTTCAGAGTGGATTCTGCACACCGCACGTGAGGTTATGTTGCATCAATGATCCGAGGATCGTGATGCTTTCAAAGCAGGCTTACCAAGGCCTGTATGGTTAGATGCTGAGGAGTGGGACGTGATTCGTGACGAGCAGCAGCAGACTCCTGACCGATATCACCAACAACGAGATGCCACAGCCACACGTTTAGATACGGTTGGACCGTCACATTTGGGCAGCGGCAGATATGACACGATGCATCATGAGTTTGTAAGTACCATTTCAATTATTGAAGTTATTTGTGTTAAATTTCTCATGTATGTTCCTCTAATCTTTTGTATGTTTGTTTTAGGAGCTAGCAATGGTTCGTCCTCCAACACGAACGGAGGAGTCTTACGGATATCGTCATGGGTTGATTGCACTATTGGAAGACTTGGAGGGACGCGGTGTGATCGTTTCATGGGAGCATTTGCGATGATGTAATTAATTTATAAACTTCATTTTTACTTGTTTGTAATTTTCATGTGAATTTATCTCATTCCATTAATGTTGTTTGTTGCAACTGTTGATATGGAACGTTCTTTGCGTGTGTATGGTAGTGGAACACCAAAATTTTGTATTTGATTTTCATATGGCAATGCATTGCTTTGCCACATTTTGTAAAAGCGTCATATATGATAGTGGTTTGCCACACTCTTGTACATGCTTCATTATTGAAATATATAACTTCTTTTATACATGGTTCATGGTTCATTCTGATTATCTCTTTTGTGTCCAATAATACTCTGTTTCATGAAATCATATTTCGGTTGACATTAGAGTACACATCACATGTACTCGGTTCTTTTTGGGTAGAGTGTATTGTCTTTTGTTAAGCAACATCATGGTAATGTTGCTGTAGCAAAAGACAACACACTCTGCCCAAAAAAAATTTTGCAGGTCTGGTCGTCGGTATACGCGATGGTACTCCCAGTAATGTCATCGGAATAAGCGTCGGTACACCTAGCAGGCGACGATATACACGACAGTACGTCTAGCAAAGGCCTCGGTATGGGTGCCGGTATTACCGACGCATATATCGACGCATATACCAACACTTATACTGATGCTTTGGTACTAATGCGCATACCGACCTTTACACCGGCGTCGCAGCAAGTAAAGCCGCGTTCATTTCCCTCGGTAAAAACCTCGGTATACCATCGATTTGTTG
>CM035439.1:81522522-81555022 GCA_020310875.1 Ceratopteris richardii
CCAAAATCAAATGCAACATGGCATTCCTTCGAAGGCACCTTGCAGCAGCTCCAGAGGGAAATTGTTCTTTAGAGCTCTAAAATCAAGAAAATCTCAGAGCCATCATCGCAAATACACTAGCGGCACCCATCAGTCCCTCAAAATTTCAAGTTGTGCCCCTTGAGAACATTAAAATTATACTGGAAGACTATACTAACGTGCTCAAAGCACATTAAAAATTCTTAGAAGAATTAGATCAATTGTAGTTGCAACAAAGGTCAAATACCACAATTGCTCCCCCAACCAGCTTATCAACCTCCTCAACCATTATTGACTTAGAAGCACTACAGGAACTCAAACAACAAGTTGTAGAATTACAAATGTGACTCCTACAATATGAAAAGCCATCATCCCCATCGGAGGCCCTCGTAGAAGAAGAAACCATCTCAATTCCAATAGAACAAATGTTTGAAGATGACTACAAACAAACCTCAAACCATCATGGGTGGATGGGTAACAAAAAAGGGCCAAGATACATTCAAAGCGCCACAACCCCCATGGTTAAGGCAAGTGGAAGAAATTGGGCATACTCATGAAGATCGCACCATGGTGAAAAATTAGGCAATGCGAGTCATATAAGAAACAATTGTGCAATCAAGCTATTTCTAGAACTTGGCACCAAGGTGCCTCATCTCATCATCCCAACTTCAATACCGGCCCTACTTTGTCATTCTTGTAGATTATAATGCGGAAATACAGAGAGTGATAGGGAAGATCCCCACCTTCGCAACCCAATTTCAACCCGAGGAATTACCACTAGAGGCACAAAAAGGCAAACTCCATCAACCAACATGGCAATAAAAGCTCTTATAAACCTAGCCAAAAATGTTGTGTATGTGTAACCATGCCCCTCTACATCTTATCTAAAATCCATGTTTCGGTCCAGTTCCACGATGTAGATGATGGAAAGCGTTAATAATGCCCAACACAAGGAATGGCTTAATTATCCATACATTGTGCCACTACAAGGATCACCCTCCATTGCTTAGATGATGGCCACAATCTTCCAATGGATCCCTCCCTTGAAGCCATGCCTAATGTTGCCGCACAAATGATGCTCAAAATTTTGGATATGATGCAGATTGTGCTTAAAACTTTTCGCAATATAGAAGCCCCACAAGTAACCCTACTGGGGTTCACCAACAGAAACAATGATTTACTGTATGATATGAGCACTACCTCAAGCATTCACATCACCTATGCTTAGCACACACGTATAAAATACCTCCCCGCATGCTACAAAGAGACCTTTGAAAATATGTTCACCACAAGATTTTGGGAATATCACTTAGAGGTGTTTGCACTAAAATCCACACATCTCCTACACTTATTTGCATGTGAGCAGGCCATGTACTTAGAGTACTACATGATACCTCAAGCCAATGTCCTGAGTGCCATTGATTGGGATGCACTGCAATTTGATCTCGCAAAGGGGTTACGAATATGCTGTCGGGAAGAAGGCGAGGAGGGAAGAGCGGCGCAGGGTGGGATCAGGCCTTGACGTGGGTCACACTCTCTATTCGATGAGCGGTGTTTGTTGCACATTGGGTGCCTTGCCCTCGGTATGCTGAGTCATATCGCACGTTGTAGGGCCACGCCTCAAAAGAAAACGTGAATGGTCCTACTAGTGGGACATAGTCATCACGGATGGAAGATTGAGGTACACTACAGAATAAAACATCAATGCTCAATGATACAGTGTAAATACAACTGTAGTCCTCCAATATACGTCAATAATGCCGATCAATGATACAATGATTCCTGCTACAATGCGGGTCGATAATAGAATAGGCCGTTACACTACAGATCGATGAATACAATGGGCTGTGAGAGTGTGGACCTGTAATACAATATGCCGCTACAATGTGGATGAAGTAATAAAGTGTAGAATTCTCGCTGTAGTGCGAGAAGGTGCCCATGGGCTTCTCTCTCTCTCTCTCCTGAATCTATCTACTCTACTTCTGTGCATAGGCCCACCTCCATCTCCATCTCTCTTTCTTCATGCCTCCATGCGCCCTCTACATGCATTGCAGATTCCACGTCCCCTCTCTCTCTCTCTCACGCACACATGCTAGGACACCCACGTGACTCTCTCTCTCCCCTTTCGTGATCATTGATTCTCCACGTCTTCTACACGTGTCAATCACCATGAGAATCGCATCTCTCTCGGTGCATCTCCGCGGTTCCAATGCCTTCAATCAATGGTGCCACCTCTTCCTGCTCACAAACACAAATTGCTTCGTATATGCATCAATCCTCAGTGACACCAAGATAGGGATGCAGTTTGAACTTTTCACTCTCTCTCTCTCTCTCTCATCTCTCACATCTCGTGTGCACGCATCAATGTTTGACGTCTGTCGATCGACTCTCTCTGTAGCTACATGACAAATCAGCGACAGTGTTGTATAGTGCCCTCCAAGCTCCATGCCTCTCTTCTCTCTTTCTCTCTCTCTCTCTCTCTCTCTTTCTCTCTCTCTCTCACTAACGTATCTTCCCCCCACCGTCTCGAGTGCGCAAGCAACTAGCCCCCTATTTCTCTCTCTGTGCCTGTGTCAACAGTCAACAGGGGGAGAGTTCTTCCTATCTCTCTCTCTGCCTTCGATCATTGTGCCTTCCTCCCTGATGTGCAACACCCAGTATTCTGCACCGCCACAATCTCTTTTTCTCTCTCCTTGAACATATACATCGAATAGATGTGCAACCCTACAGCCTGAACATACATGGAATAGATGTGGTGATGAATCTGAACATACGTCGAATAGATTGTGTAATCAATCCAAACAGAGACACAAGTTTACTTACATGCACCTATCAACATATTTTTCAATGATGAGAAGATGTTATGTTTACCCACATAACCAATTACTAAAGAAGCATTTCTTGCAGATATAATTTGATCAAAGGCTTCTCTCTTTCTCTCTCATGGGCATGGTAATGGAGAGCATGAGCAAGAAGATAAAAAACATGTCCAAGAATGAATAAATGTGAATAGACAAGGAACATACCTGGAGGGAAGATCCATAAGGAAAATCCACGGGGAGGAACAAATGAGGCTTCGACACCTATTTATAGGCCCGCCCTTGGGACATCCTTGTGGGTTCTTGTAACCTCCTCTTAAGGTTTCTATTTTTGGATGGTCTTTTTTATAAGGTCTTTGGTTTCACATTTGATGTTCATAAATTCAATATTTTTTAAGGGTTTGACCTAGGGTAAATGCCAATTCTAAGGGTCCGAGTTAGGATTTCCATGGGGTAAAACTCAAGATTTCAAGAGGTTTCAAGGGGTTTCAAAGATCAAGCCTATTTCACATCTCATAACCAATTAAATCAATAGAAACATGCATAGTTTATGACTCTTTCTCAGTCCAAATATCACATCATAACTAGAAAATCAATGAACTTGAAAAAAATTTGATGTACTTCATTTTGGGTAGCTTAGGCTCCATTTTGTTCAAGATGAGGAGTCCTCAAGCTTGAGGAGTAATAGAAGCACCTACGTATCATTTTTTATAATTTTTAGACTCTGTTTGAGCACTCAAATAAGACCTAGAACCTAATTTACAACTAGGCGAGATGCTAGGTCTCCACACGACCAAAACCTGGTCAAAAACTATAAAAAGAGATAGAGAGCTCATTTTTGAGGTTATCTTGTTAGAGTTTTGAGCTATTGTAAGATAACTTTAGAGTAATACAAAGAAATCCATTGTTCCACTCTTTGTTCTTACCTTGTGTGTGCATGTGTGTGTATGTGTGTGCATGCTTGTGTGCTTCTCACTCACGCACTTGTGCCATCACTTGCTCATTATCATCATACTAGTCCTCACGTCTCCACGGATTGAAAATTATGAGGTGGATCTCCTCAGGTTGGTACTTGCCATTGTGCTTGAGTGACAACCAGTCTTATAACACTTTGTCTTGCTTATGCCAAAGTTGTCCAAACAACAAGTTGTAATGTAGACTAGATTCAAGGAGTTCCATAATGACAAAAGTCATCTTAAACAGTGCACCCTGCAATGTGATAGGGATGTCATGCACTAGGCCCATCGAGTGGACTCTTGAATGATTAACTATTCTTACAAAAAAATTGATCGGCTCTATTTTATTGGATCCCAAAGTTTTCCCGATTGTTGCTATAGCTATGTTAACTCAAGACCTGCCATCAATAAGGACCTGCAAAATTTTATGATTCTTAAGACAAATAGTAATTAGTAGGACTATGTGGTCTACCGTAGAATCGGACTCTGGGTTGATAGTAGCCATGGCGGGTGCTCGCATTGGACTTGGATCAATTTGTTGTTGAAACTGTTGTCGAGTGCGAGGACCTAATGTTCAGACCTGTCCCAATGGAATAGTAATCAGAGCCTCCACTAAAATACCCCATGCCAAGCTAAGGCTAAGCGATTTCGATGCAATTCTCGATGAGGCCACTAGCTATATTATTATCGGTTCTGGTGTAGACTTCACTAATTGATCCATCTTTTGTTGAGTGACACGTGTAGGATCGAGGAAAACTGGTTATTCTTCTTGAGCTCACTTGGATGCTTTAACAAATGTTCGTTGTTGTTCTTTTAAACCTGGCTGAAACACGTTTGCCGCAAGGTGGAGCATTTTGCCCGATCCTCGCTGTACTCATGCTATTTGAGTGTCTACTATCATAATATAGACCATATTTGCCATCGGATTTTGCTGAAAGCTTTTTATCTTTATCGTATTCAGGAGCTTCCATGAAATCTCGACGGATATGAACAACTTCTCTACACAAATGACATCGTGGTGGGGGTATGATCATACTCCTATGTGCTTGTGCTTGTTTCCATCGAGGTTGACCAAAATTCCCTATCTGAGGTACTTTGTAATTGGAATAACCTGAATATTATATAGTTTGTAAGTGGGGCAGTACATAACTTGTGGCTAGTTCTCCTTGCTCTTGAATTACTACATTGATGGCCAGTCGATTTTGCACTTTTGCATTATACAGATAGGAATCTGTAGAATGACTGAGTGTAACACAAATGGTGCATCTAATTAAGTGCACAATTTATCACCACATGGCCAGGATTTTTACATTTCATATAATAAACCTACTTCAAGGGATGATCACTTTTAGTTTTACGAAAATTCAACCATTCAAAATCTTCCATAAATCCTTTGATTTATGCTCCAATTGTATTACCATTGCTATAATTGCATCTAATGTCATGCCACCATCACAATGGATGATCATGGTCTGTCTTAACTAGTGGTTTAAGCCATTAATAAACCAGTGAGTAATAACATCATCAAGGAGAGTTGCATTGGCTTGTGGCAATTACCATAAATGTGTGCAAAAAAGAGTGGCATAATTATGTATGCTCTCATGCATTTTTTGCTTGTTATTCTCTAAACAATTGAATATTTCGACAACATTCTTCTTCAGTCTGAAACATTGTAGAAATGCGTTCTTTACATTGTTGTACTACCAAAAATGATTAATGTCAAACTCAATGAGCCATCATGTGGCTTCATTAACTAGGGTAGATTGAAATACTATGGCTTTATATGCTAAATCCTTGAGGTTATTCAATACTGAGTAATTAATTTCGAAGGTGCATACATGCACATCAGGATCATCACTTGGAAGTCCCTCAAATTCAGCATAGTTGACTTCCGTAGTTGTTTGTCTTCATTGTCCTCCTTGTTGTCGTTGCTGCTACTCATTTTGTGTATCTACCATGAGTCTTGGACTTGGGTTTACTAATTCACAAGTATTTGGTGATTCTTCTGGTTGCTTTGGTTCATGGGTAGAAAACAACATTTTTGGGAATTTATGGTTTAATCTCTAGGTGGGTTTCCACTCTTCTAATAGGAAATCGGAGTAGAACGCCTTCCTGTCACTCAAAAATTTTAGGGATTTCTCTTTAATGAATTGTTCAATAGGGGTAATTCGTCTTCGACTGTCATAAGCTATTTTCTCATTAGCTTTAATAGGCCTACTAATATATTCACCAACTCCTTCCATCCTTTTGGTTGGAAACAGAGTACCACCCAATTTTGTATTTCCACCAAATGTAGAACAACTACCTAAAGGGACGGAACTTCCATCGAGTTTGGTCTCAATACCGGACGCTCAACTAGTACTGAACTATAACGGACTAAGTTCCGGTATACTTTGCAAACCGAAAATGAGGAAATGTTGTGGTGCTACTCCACTACTACTCGGTACACCCTTCCCTTTAGATATAACACTTTCAATATTATCCCAAGTTGGTGTCCCTTATGTACTATTAACTCTCTATGGTTGTCTATTGCTTTGATATCTAGGGTATGTTTCTTCGAAGCATGTTAGAGGCATGTAGAAAATGCTATCCACTTAGAAAGTGTATGTGAAGCTTCTTTGAGGCACTAAATTCCATTTCCCACAGTCTGCTCCAGTGTTACACCACTATTTCTAACCGATTGTGTCCGATGAGACTACAATGAACAGGGTAACTTACAGGGTTCTTGGGATGGCGGGTCGTGTAAAAAAAATCCCTTGATATTTTTGCACCACTCAATCAGAATGTAGAAGAAACAATTTGGTAAAGGGCACACTAAGTGCAATATTCTCTTATAGAGCTCTATGAAGGTTACTCATCTTCTACACATAAATCACGTCCACCATAAACTGATTAATACCCATTCAATTACTTATCACTAAATCAGTTACTATAATCAATAGACCGAACAACAAATAGAAGGAATCACTGTCACGAGGAAGGAGATAAGGAAGAGAGCTCACACACACACACTCTCACAGTCAAAGAGAAGCACACACTCGGATTGAGGCAAGGAAGAATGATCTTCTTCTTCTTCTTCTATTACATAAAAAAGAATGTACAAGAATGACCTAAAAACAAGAATACAACAAGTGCAATATATAAAGACTAGTACATAAGGAAAAACCAAATGTCCACAAATGAGTGACCAGGTAAGAAACAAATGTGCCATCACTCTTGGTAGATAAATCTAGTACAGCTCAATGAAGTATCCCTGACATATACCAGTGTGACCACTATACATGTTAGAGAACAAAAAACTGATACGTGTCATTCTAGATCATCACATGTTGAGCTTGATATCTCAACACTCCCCTTCAAGCCCAATGTCATGTCCTCTAATCCAAGCATCTTCCGAAAACTCTTCAACTTCTCTGCTCCAAGTGCTTTAGTGAAAATACCAGCAACCTGCTCATTTGTTCTCACATAAACAAGATCAATATCACCTCCTAATACCTTGACTCTGATGAAGTGATAATGTACCTTGATATGCTTTATTCTAGCATAAAAAATAGGGTTCGATGCTAATTGTATACTGCTAAGATTATCACAATGGATAGTGATAGGATTTTTCACTTCCACACCTAAATCTACAAAGTAGCATCTCTAGCCATGATGCCTCACATGCTGCCATTGCAGCACCTCTATACTCAGCCTATGTACTTGACAAAGCAAAAATGGGTTGCCTGTTTTTGTATGTATAAACTCAATGCCTAAGAAATAGCGAGCACACCAAGATCTTTCATGTTAAATTCCTGCATAAGAAGTTGCTTTACCTTTTTGATGCTTTATTCATTATCACCATCTACAATCAAGTCATCAACATAAATAGCCACAATTGTGATGCCATCATCACCCTTCCTTGCATATAGTGAATGATCTGCATCACACATAGAAAACCCAATGGTGGTTAGGTAATCAGCAATCCATGCATGCCATACACGAGGAGCTTGGTTCAACCCATACAAAGCCTTTTGCAACCTTCAAACATATTCTGGATGCTTTGAATCTTCATATCCTTGTGGCTGGTCCATGTATACTTCTTCCTATAACTCACCATGTAGGAAAGAATTCTTCACATCCATCTGGTGCAAAGTCCATCCTTTTGTTGTAGCTAATGTAACAAGTGTTCTGATAGTAGATATTTTAGCTACAAGGATGAATGTTTCCTCATAATCAATGCCATAAGTTTGTGCATATCCTTTTGCTACCAAACGTGCTCTATACCGGCTTATGCTACCATGAGCATTGTGCTTTACCTTGTAAACCCACTTGCTGCCTATGGGCTTTTTTCCTTGCGGCGATGGAACTAGCTTCCATGTATCATTTCCATAAAGTAAAGCCATCTCTTCATCCATAGCTTTTTCCCAATCTGCATTACCAATTACATCTTCAAAACAAGAAGGTTCAACATCTTGGATTACCTTTGTCATGTAGGCACAATGGCGAGCCATGTAACTATCATATGTCAATCATTGCAATAAATTCCATATCCTCCCAGATCTTCTTGGTCTTGGGTCACTTCTCCTTGTATTATCTATATGTGCCTTTCTTACTCCTGGAGTCTTCATAGAGGGCAATCCAAGTTCCTCATCAAGACTCTTTTTTGAACTGCTTGAATCTCCATCAGCATCTTCAAAACCTCCACATGTTTTATGACTAGCAAAAAGCCTTTCTTTACCTTTCTTGGATGTATTTGATGAATTTTCTGGACTGAAATTTCCACGTAATCTTCCACTCCATGGATTTCAGTTGCTATTGCTTGGTGATGCATCCAGTCCACCCAAAGGTTGAGCACTTGATTTTTTAGCATTTTCTTTGTCATTCGGTTCAAGGTTCAGTCCTTCTTTGGCATCTGCATAGAAGCTTGACATTTCATCAAATAGCACATCTCTAATCACCTTCACCTGTCGTGTGAGTGGGTTATAACATTTATATTCCTTTTGCTCAAGGGAGTATCCAATGAAGACACATTTTTCTGCTTTTGGATCAAGCTTCATCCTCAACTCATCTGGAACATGTACACTTTAGCCAAAACCTTTCATATGTGATAAGTTTGTCTTTTTACCCGTGAACTTCTCTGTAGATGTAACTCAATGTAACAACAATTGGAGTTCTGTTCATGATGTATACACCTGTATGCAGATCTTCTACCCAATAACAATGAGGGATATTCTTCTCAGTAATCAAGGCTCTTGCTATTTCTGCAATATGTCTATTTTTGCGTTCAGCAACACCATTCTATTGTGGTGTGTACGTGCATGAAAACTCACATCAAAATCCATGAATTTTTAGAAAATTGCTGAACTCATTTGACATGTATTCACCTCCTCCATTAGATGTTAATATCTGAATATACTTCCCTGTCTACTTTTCCACCATAGCTTTAAAATTTTGAAAGTGAGTGAATACCTTACTCTTCTCTTTCATGAAATAGACCCACACTTTTCGTGTATGGTCATCAATGAAAGTAACATAAAACCTGCAATTGCCCATAGATGTGGTCTTTGCAGGACCCCAAACATCTGTATGTACTATTTCTAGCACATTCTCACTAACACGCTTGTCATGCAGAAACAATGATCTTGACTATTTACAAAATTAACATGCTGCACATACCTTTTGCATCTCTGCAACCTTGAAATTTGGTAGTCAATGGATGATCTCCTTTGACTGCATCAATTTCAGCCTTTGCAAGTTTGCATGTCCAATCCGTTTGTGCGAGATCTCTATATGAGCAGTAACTCCTTCACCTTTCGCAAACATGGTTGCATTCATTTCATGAATTTTCACATTTAACGTGAACATCCTACCCACTTTGTTTTCTTTGGCAATCAATCTTCCATCCCCTTTGTATTCCTCTACATATAATCCATGAGCATTGAACGTGACTTGTAATCCCTGGTCAACCATTTATCCAAAAGAAACCAGATTCTTTGTTATATTTTGAACATGGAGCACATTAGCAAGGTGAATTACCTGCCCATCCTCCATAAAGAATGCTATATTTCGTGTATGCTCGATAGGGTGTGATTTTTCATCACCTGTTTCAACATATCCAGGAACTAGAAATTTTTGCAAAGTACTAAAACATTTTGTATGATTGGTCATGTGATTTGAAGCACCTGACTCAACATACCAACATTATCATTCAAATTTAAAACACCAGCAGACATCGTATTGATCATCTGATGTTGAACTATGAACAACTTCTCAGAATCATCTGCATGTGTGGATGCATAGTTGTTTTGCTTCCTTTTGTTATTTTGATTCTTCAACTTGCAATCACATTTAAAGTGTCCAGGTTTACCACAATTCCAACATCCTTTACTATCATTATCTGAATCATTTCTTTGGAAATTTTTGCAGCCTCTTTGGCGCCTCTTGCCTCAAAAATGTTCTCTTCCTCTTGCATGACTTTGTTGTTGACTTTGTTCTTGGTTATTGTTTCCTCTTCCACTTCCAAAACCTCTACCTCTGCCTCTTCCTCTGCCAAAGTAGAATACCTACTCAAAACTAGATTTTCCTTGGGAGTTTGAATCCTCACCAAGATTCTTTTTTTAAATAATCAACATAGACACCAGATCAACAAAATTTAGAATATTTTCCCTCGTCTGTATAGAAGTAATGAACTGCTTATATTAGCTCCTAAACCACAAAGGCACACTTCCACTTTATCATCATCATCATCATCTACATTCACGCCAATAGATGCAAGTGACTTACATACGCTCTTGATTTTTAGAGTGTAGTCACTTACGGACATGCTCTTTTTATCCAATGTATGCAGCTCCTTCTTGAGTTGCAATTTCCGTGCCTTTGTATTGGTCTTGTACAATGTGACCAAACTGTTCCAAGCATCTTTTGGAGTCTTGGCATCCTGTATATGCCCAATCATGCTATGTTGTATGCTAATAGATAGCCAATACATTATCTTTCGTGCTCCTTGATTCCATTTCGCATATGCTCTTAACTCATCTACAGTCTGATTCCTCTCTAGTAACTGCGAAGCATTTTCGCTTTCTCCTTCAATGTACTTCTAGTAGCCTTTTCCCATCAGGAAGTTCATCATTCAGAATCTCCAAGCATGGAAGTTGTTCTTGTCCAGCTTAGCGCTCATAAGCTTACTCATTCCATCTGTGTTTGCATTTTCTGCAATAATTCACAACACAACAAAACACTACAAGCAACACGTCTGTGTGAACACTCTCGCACTATGACATGATAGTTTGATCTCAGAAGAACACATTTTTTGTGTATCAACAGTACACGGAATCGCTATAAATTTTGGATCTGGGATATATGAGTGTTGAAGTTGTAGTTTCTAAAATTGACCTAGTTTTTTTGTGGGCCTCACCTTGTAAGCTCAAAAGAGAGGTCAAGATGGCTCCAAAAAGTTTGAGGTCTTCTACCTTCATGCCAATTTTTGTAGCAAATGGAGGTCATTTGTGAATCACATTTTCTCGATGCCTTGCTGCGTACTCTTCATCGTTGCCTTCTCCACGAGCTCTCTACAGCCATGCTGGCTCTGATACCATGTCAGAAGGAAGGAGATAAGGAAGAGATCTCACACACACTCTCACAATCAAAGAGAAGCACACACTCAGATTGAGGGAAGGAAGAATGATCTTCTTCTTCTTCTTCTATTACATAAAAAGGAACGTAGAAGAATGATCTAAAAAACAAGAATACAACAAGTGCAATATATAAAGACCAGTACATAAGGAAAAACCTAATGTCCGCAAATGATTGAGTTGGCAAGAACCTAGTTGGATATAGAAAACTTTGTACTACAAAAGACAAGAAACATAAAGGTAGATTGATCTCACATGAATTGATCCATCTGAGATGATTCTTCTCTATTTCTACATACAAATCTTTTGTACTTCTCTTTGGTAACACAATTTTAACCTGTTTTCTAGAAAAATGAAAGTGACTTTAGAAATCATCTTTGTAACTATAGTGTGTGAGATGCAATGACAACTAAATCTCACGCCACTAGTTTTTTGAGTTATTTAACTCCACTTTGTTTACATATTTTTTTAGATATATTGTATCTTATGTCTCGGGACTAATCTATGGACAACCTCAAGAATTAGCAAAAACCATGTGCCTATGGCACTATGAGCAATTGAGGCGCAGCTAATATATCGTCGCGTGTGTAAGTTTTCATCCATTGCAAAAGCGATCTAGAATGAAATAGCACAAGGTGGCCCAATAACATGCTATACCAGAAGCTCCCAAAGGGTGTAAGTGATTATTTTCTCCAGACATAAGATTTCTACAAATCACTGTATCTATGTCACTATGAAGTATGCTATTATTTTTTTTCATTAATATTATGAGCTTCAAGAATACTTTTAATAGTAGATCGAAGACCCATGAAAAGCTACTTCAACTTGTACATGAATATTTATTCATCTACTTTAATCTACCTCTTTGAGAATCCGACATCATTTCTTCAGAGTGCGGTTATTCTTGAGTTGGACTTTGTATACATATGCAATTTTAAGTACAAATAGTAGAGACTTATCTCTCCATGTAACTAGTAGTAGATACTACTTACATGTAGAGATAAGTCTGTACTATTAGTAGTGGATACTTAAGCACTCTAATTGTGCAATTGTTAATCGTCGATTGCGTATAAAACTTAAGTGGTTTTATATTCACTCGATTTCTGCTTTAACTCTTAAACCGCAACTTCTGACCTGTACTAGGTGTTACATATCTGTATGATGTGTTACATATACAGGCAAAGAAAGGTTATTATGTACTGCCTATGTCTCTCTTGTATCCTCTATATACGTGTACTTATACACACACAGAGATACATACATGCGTGCGCGCGCGCGCACACGCACACACACTCTCATATATATATATATATATATATATATATATATATATATATATATATATATATATATATATATATAGAGAGAGAGAGAGAGAGAGAGAGAGAGAGAGAGAGAGAGAGAGGAGGAGAGAAGATAAGACATCATATATGCAGATGTCTGTCTGACTAAACCTTATATGTAACGACTATCCGTGTGAAGATACCTTATAACAGAAAGTTCCATGTGAAAACTATGCTCTGTAGTCATTTACAAGGGGGGACGGAGTCACCGATGGTCTGCTAAGAGCTCTGCATGTGTGGCACAAAAGTAAGTTATGTGCGTTTCGATGCATAAGCACGTCAAATCCTCCATTATTTTATCGCGATCAAATCTTCTTGCTACGTCCGTCCAGAATACTTCGCTTTGAAATGTAATGTTAAAGCAGCTTTTCCACGCGTAGATTTTTCTTTTTTGATGATTTGAAAATTTAGAGTTCCTTGAACGTTCTGTTTTGTGATCTCTGGCATTCTAGGCTTTCTAGCCGCTGTAAATTTCTTTAGAAGGATGGAGTTCTATTCTGTCCAATGCGCCTTTCAGATTTCGACAATCAGACCATACTCTTGACAGTCCTTGGCATCCGCAGCTCTCCACGACTTCATGATTTGAGAGACGGTGCAGTCGATGTTTTTATATGCGTCCCCTTTTTCGTTGGATTGATTACAACTTACAAGGGAATCAAATAACAAATTACAAGCCATGAATGATTACGTGGCAACATATGTAAACACGACAAAGAGGAGATGGAGCCGCCTTAGCGCCATAGCTGCACTCGCCTGGGCTCGCATTAAGAAGTGGTATCAGAGCGGCAAACTCTGCAAGCTGCTGCGCAACAAAGAGGTCTCGCATGCCCGCTCGAACATTACAACCGTCAAGCAAGAGCTTCTGCAAGATCCGGGCTCGAATCTGGCCTTGGTTCCTGCTACAAGGACGATCAGAAAGCGAGCAAGGCGACGACAGGAAGAAACGAAGAAGGTGCGGCCAGACCTGCACGCTTCTTGTAATCAGGATTAAAATTAGAAGGGAGCTACAAAAGAGTTCAGCCTTCATTGCCATTTGTAAGTAGGCGCTTCTGAGCCCACGAACTCTGCCGCAAGCAGCACTCACGTACTGTTCAAAAGACAAAAGACTAGCAGCGACACACTCCAGGAGCCCTCCGGAGATGTAGCCAGACGTCAGGATTGATAACAAAGAAATCCAAAATAGAAACAGGGAACAAGGGAACAAAGGATGTGGCTCGAAACCTGCAGAGAACCTATACGGAAGCTTGGATCTTTCAAAGAAGCAACCTACTGTTGCTTTATCTTCTACAGAGGTAGAGTATAGAGGATTGGCCAATGCTACTCAAGAGGCCATATAAATCAGATTATTTTATACAGATTTAGGTTTGCATACTACATCTCCAATGATTTTTGGAGATAATACCGACTCACTACATCTTGTAGCTAATCCTATTTATCATGCTAGGACCAAGCATATAGAGGTCCATTATCATTATGTGAGAGAGAAGCTATTGAGCAAAGACATTCAGTTGGCATATGTATCAACAAATATGCAATGTGCAGACTTATTGACTAAAGCATTAGATGGTACAAAAGTTGGCAGGTTTAAGTCAATGATTGGATTGTAGGACATTCATGAAGATTGAAGATGAAGACCAAGCCAAAATTTTTGGCTTGAGGGGGAGCTGTTGGTGCAAAGTGCAAGTCTACACATTTGCCTAGAAGATTCATGAACAATTCAAGCTCCATGGAAACTATTGCTAGGAGAATTTTATCCTTTATATTTGTAAAAGTTATTTTTAACTTGAAAGAATCTTTGTAACTCTCAACAAACTCGTGGAGTTTATTAGTTGAGAAGTCATGACTTTATGTTAGAGAGAATAACTCCTAGATTGGGGGATTATTTTTAGGGAGAGCCAAAAGTTTAATTCAAATTCAAAATTTGAATATAGCACTTAAAAAGTGGGTTGAAAAAGTCACGTGTAGAATGCTCAATCCCAGAGTTCTCCATTGCCATATTGTAAGAGAGAGAGGTCTAAATTGTAACCTACACTAGTCACCATCATTAGGTTGTGATTGTCAAGCCTATGATCTTGTACAACATTGTTCATTAATACAATAGATCTACATTGCTCATCTATGATCTCTCTGTCATAGTCATTCATAACAGTCAACCTGTAGTGCTCATATCTCAATAATTTCTCCGCCATTTTCAATGTTCTATAGCTTGTTGGAATCAGCTCCAAGTTCTCTACATGCTGCCAAAAGGAAATCTATTCAGCTAATTTGGAGAAAAGCACGTCAAAGCACTCACTGATCAAACTCTATAGAGGTCCTAAAAAAGCGGGGGTAATGATTCAATTGCTAAATTGATTGATATGTGTATAGTGCATCATTTTAAGTGATTCCACTTGGAATCATTAACTTACTAAGAAATATAGATAGCTCTAAAAGGAATTATTCTAATTCCTACTGTAATGGTAGCATTGAGCATAACAAGCAGCAGGTGTGTGATAAAAAATAGAAGGTTTTCATTGATCCTTCAATTTGGAAGTAGTCTGTTTTGATTCAATCTTTTCTTACATCATTTCCAAAGTACATAGGCACTTGTATAGTGTCATTGGAAAGCAAAGAGGGTCCAAAACTCAACCCTGAAGCTATAAGAGGATGGTACAAAGCAGGATTGGGCAGTATCTACTCATTTCTTGGAGTGTCCATCCATCTATCCCAACACATAATATTCATGATAAGTCAGAAACAATTCGTAGATATTTTGATCATGAAGAAAGCCACAATTATGGTTCATATGATTTCCCTCTGCCCAAAACATCATGGAGTAAAAATGCAAAAGACTATGCAAGGATAAAGGAGAAAGGGAAAGAAAAGATGAAAGAGTACATATTTGATTCGAATATTGATGATGAGATAGTTGCACCTCGCATGTTAAAAAATAAGTAGCAGAAATATATTCCTCCACATGCAAGAAAAGAGACACGTTTGAGATCAAATGAGGGAACACCTTTGTGAATATCTACAAGAGTAAGGCATCTTGTGGATAGAGTGAATCTATACAATAAGTCTATGAAGCTTCATTATGCATACATGAAAGAGAGAATCAAGCATGACGAACTATTTTCATGATGCATCACAAAGTGAAG
Source organism: Ceratopteris richardii (assembly GCA_020310875.1). Taxonomy (NCBI): domain Eukaryota; kingdom Viridiplantae; phylum Streptophyta; class Polypodiopsida; order Polypodiales; family Pteridaceae; genus Ceratopteris; species Ceratopteris richardii. Next base: position 81,538,409 of record CM035439.1, read on the forward strand.
ATTGGTGCAAAGCAATGGATGATGAAATGACTGCATCAAAGAATAATGATACATGGGAATCATTGAAATTTCCACCGAATAAGAAAGCTATTGGATGCAAATGGGTGTACAAAGTGAAGTGCAAAGGTGATGGTTCAATGGAGAGATTTGAAGTGTGTCTAGTTGCAAAAGGATATGCACAATTATATGGATTGGATTATGATGAAACGTTTAGTGGAGTGATGAAAATGACAACATTGAGAAGCGTGATTGCATGGGCTACTATGAACAATTGGAAATTATATCAAATGGAAGTTAAGAATGCATTCTTGAATGGCAAATTACATGAGGAAGTCTATCTGCAGCAAGCAAAAGGTTATGTGCATCCAAAGTATCCTGACTATGTATGCAAGTTAAAGAAAACACTTTCTAGATTGGAACAAGCACAAAGAGCATGATATGAATGATTCACTAATAAGATAATGGATATATAATTTATGCAATCTAAGGCTGATTATTCACTATTTGTATAGAATCAAGGAAGTGCAATGATTCTATTACTCATTTATATTTATGATTTGATGAGTACTGGCAATGATCAGAAGAGGACTGATGATTTGAAAAAGCAACTAAGATATGAAATTTTGATATCCGATTCAGAAGCACTAAAATACTTTTTGGGAATTGAAGTAATTTCAATGCAAGACAGAATTGGAATGACACAATGTAATTATATGCTGGAAATGCTTGAGAGACTTGGTATGAGTGCTTGCAAACCTGTTGATACACCACTTGATGCAAATGCTTATCTTATGGATGATGAGAAGTACTAGCATCATGGGAATGTGTATAGGAAAATGGTTGGAAGTTTGATTTATGTAACAAAGACAAGACCGAATTTGAGTTTTGTAGTTGGTTTGGTTAGTGAGTTTATGCCTAAACCATGTAGAGTGCACTTGGATGCAGTGAGACTCATATTGCAATATGTGAAAGGAACATGTAATTTTGGCTTGTTTTATGAGAGAAAATTTTAGCTATGTATATATGCATATACAAATGTGGATTGGGCAAGAAATATCATGGATCGAAGGTCAGCTAGTGCATTTTCATTCTCACTTATAAGTGCAACTATTTCATGGAGTAGCAAGAAGCAATTTATTGTCACCTTGTCAAGTATCGAAGCTGAATATAGAAGCATTACACAAGCTATTTGTGAAGCAACATGGATTAAGTACCTAGACATGAGACTCTACATCGACAGAAAAGTGGTCATTTATTGTGACAATGTGAGCAACATTATGCTATCAAAGAATCCCATTTATCATGGGAGATCGAAGCACATAGAAGTTCATTATCACTTTGTTCGTGACAAGGTCATGGAAGGAGAAGTGGAGTTGATTCACATCAACATTGGAGAACAAGTGGTGGATATCTTCACCAAAGCTCTTCCTAAAAACAAGTTCGTCTACTTCACAGAAGCCTTAGGAGCTAGGAAGCTTTAGTTGTATTTAGATTTCATTTATGTTTATTTCATCTTGTATGTACATATGTATTTATTTCAATTTGTATCCAAGATCATATTAAGCTTGAGGGGGAGATTTGATGACATGGCAATATATGTAAAAACAACAAAAATGAATAAAAAATGGATGCACATAGCTCACGGCTGAGGGCACAGCCATTATCCCAATTCGTCTCCGTGTTTTTCTGTGACTGAGCAGCTGAAGCCGCCTTAGCGCCATAGCTGCACTCGCATGTGTTCACATTAAGAATGAACGCCATTTTTCAACGCCCGACACCACTCGTTTTTTTATATTAGAATAACCCAATCTTTTAAACATTAGAACCATATAACTGTTAAAATTGATTTTTTTGTTTTTGTTTTTCTACAAAGAGAAAAGTTCTGAAAAAGATTCAATAGATCATGTAACATCCCATTGCTTCTCCGAGGATCGTTTGTTGTTAGAAGCTCTTTCCGCACATAAAAGAGATTTTTATTGTTTTCCTCTTCTTCTTGGTATTTAAAGTTAGAGATATGTCCATGCAAACTTTCTAGAGCGGTACTACCTTCTTCAGTGCAAAGAGAGGGAGCGAAAGGGGTGGAAACTTTATCTTTTATCTTCTGTCCATAATGGGATGCACTTTTTTTTTTATTATGGAACATAGAAAACTGCAATATCGTCTCATAATGCATAAAGTGTTAGCAAACAATGTGTGTGTGAAGCATAGTTTAAGACTAAGACTTGAAGCTGGTTGCTTACACATTTTGAGGAGATCATAGCATCAAAGTCAACCGCGTACAGCTGATGCATCAGATGGTCTGCCAAGCTAACATATCGAGTGGCTGTATGTTATCGTTAAGTAGTGCTCCTTGAGTAAGTTTCAAAGCTCCATATGTAGCGCATGAAGGGTCCAAAATGGATGTTTTTATATAACTATCTTTCTTCCCTGAGAGCAAGGATCTGTTGTTTGCGCGGTGCGCCTCTCATATAATTTTACTTCGCTCTTAATGAGTGGTGATTTGAGAAGCAAAATTATGCCTACAAAGGAATGTGCTAGTTCATGAAGAACAATTAGATCAACATTTCCTCCCCAATATCATTATAAACCATGTGATTGAGTGCCCACTAAAGAAAGGACAATTATTTCATAGTAAATGACTTCAAGGAAATTCTTTGGTTTCTATCTTTAATTATCTCAATAAAGAGAGCATGCATGGAGCACATCTTCAATGTGATAAAAAGAAATGGTCTACCTACCATCATGTAGTGGCTCAAGCAACCTTGTCTGGGAGAAAACTCATCAAAGCCATCATCTCCCTTCCCAGAGGGAGTAATTGTGGGCTCTATTCTCTTTCTAATGCCTTTTTCATCTCTAGATTGACGCCATCAATTATTATGATCTTTATTTCCGTCGCAATGAAGGGGTGATTAAATTTATTCATAACAAAGACAAAAACAATTACGTCAATTATTGGATACTAATATCCATGATCCAAAAGAGCTACAAGAAAAGTGCAGTGAAATCCCCTCCAAGAAAAATCAATAATCATCTTTAACACTGAATAAATAAAGGGCACAAATGATCTATTAATGCAAGGTCTATCTTGTAGACCATTATTGATATCTCAAAATAAAGGGCACAAATGATCCATTAATTGAAGGTCTATCTTGTAGACCATTATTGATATCTCAAAAATATATACATGCAGTACGTTAAATTATCTAATCAAGAAGTATCCTTGAAGGTAAAATTTGACAAAGCCCATGATAAGTTGGAATGGGATTTAATCCTTCAATTAAGAAACACCTCGTAGAAAATCAAAGTCGATGGACAAATCTCTAAGTAATCTCTAAGGCAAGGCTTGTCAATGGCCTCGCTTTTGATTGCCATTGGTAAAAGAGGGATTAATTGCATGTTGGAATTTGTTTTTTGGATTAAGCCATATCAAAGGTATTTCATTCCTTTTGGGTTGAGAAACGCTTGTGCTTAGGTTAGCCATTGAGAACAGAAGAACCCATTCAATACACTACTTTGTTCTTGTGCAATGACCATGATTATGTTCAAATATTCCTCATGCTTGATCGGATTATCCATTCGAAGCATGCTCTTCGCAAGAAGATTATTAACAAGTTGGCTACCTTCGACAATGGATGAGAGGAGAGGTCCTCTACAAATTCTACATGGAAAAATGTGTCTCAAACGTTTGTGAGGCTCTACAAGAGTGGTGCATATAGAAATCACTAGACTACATAGGTAAAAGAATTATGAAGTTTACGTGTAAACACCTAGTTGGATATAGAAACGTTTGTATTGTGAAAGAAAAGAAACATAAAGGTAAATTGATCTCACATGAAGTGCATCTATCCCAGATGATTCTTCTCGGTTTCTAGATACAATTCTCATGTACTTCTGTTTGTAACAAAATTTTAAGCTATTTTTTCCGGAAAATGGAAAGTGACTTTAGAAATCATTTTTGTAGCTGGTGTGTGAGATGCAATGACAATAAAGTATCAGACCTCTAGTTTTTGGAGTTTTTTTAACTTTAACTTGTTTACATATTATTTTGATATATTGTATCTCATGTCTTGGGACTAATCTTTGGACAGACTCAAAGAGTTAGGAAAAACGATGTGCCTATGGCACTAAGAGCAGTTGACGCGCAACTTATTTATCGTCGCGTGTGTAAGTCTTCATCCATTGCAAAAAGGATCTAGGATGAAACAGCACAAGTTGGACCAACAACATGGGGCAAGTCTATTTAGGCCTGCAAGATTACGTCCCATAAAAATGAAGGCTTAAGCTTGAGAGATATTGATGAAATTATGCTCCATTCATATTATGAGCTTCAGGAAAACTTTTAATACTTGATCGAAGACCCATGAAAAGCTACTTGAACTTCTACTTGAATCTTTATCCATCTACCTTAATCTACCGCTTCTGGAATCTGACATCATTTGTCTAGAGTGCTGTTATTCTTGAGTTGGATTTTGTATACATGTGCAATTTTAAGTACAAATAGTATAGACTTATCTCTACATGTAACTAGTAGTGGATACTTAACCACTATAATGTGCAGTTGTTAATGGTTGATAGCGTAAGATACTTAAGTGTTTTATATTCACTCGACTTTTGTTTTAACTCTAGAACCGCAACTTCTAACCTATATTAGGTGTTACTGTTATTGCATTTCTTAATTAACATATTTGTACACTACAAGGAATACGGGCACATAGCGACGGTTAAGGCGACACAATTTCATCACTATAAAATTGCAAAATGCATCGCAATGAGCGTCACACACAAACCGTCGATTAAATGATGAGTCAAATGATGTTTTTTTGACGTATAGCATCACGGGGCGTGCGACGCTCGCATAGAGCATCACTAATGCGACGGTTTTAAAAAGCGTCACATAAGCAATGCTTTTTGCATTGCATAAGTGATGCTAAAAAATGTGGCTTACGTGATGCCAATTCGAGTGATTTTTATGACACGTTACCATCATTTACATGACAGTTTGTTGACGAAAAAAAAATTAAAACGTTGGAGGCTCTTCGATCTGCACTTTCACACATATGATCAAAGAGCTCTCCAATGTTCGCAATTGCGCTGTGCTTACGAGCTAAAACAAGTATCTGCAGAATTGTTGTTTTGCCTAAGCTCTATCTTATTGTCTCTCTCTATCTCTGTTTCTCTCTTTTTACATCTTTCTCTCTTTGAATTCTCTCTCTCTCTGTCTCTCTCTTATTTCACTCTTTATTGCAAGTTATTCAAGAAGCTAACCAAGCAAAAAATATGGCTAGATATTGTAAGTTCAATTTCTATTCTTTGTATATCATTTGAATTGTGTTATTTTCCTTAAATAGCATATTCACACTTATTGATATGCACATATACACTTATACATGATGAAGATGCATGTTCACACAAATACACATATACACATGCACATACACACACATATATACACACACATACATTTGCACATGCACTTAGACATACATACACATACACATGCACATGCACAAACATTTCTACAACCACATAAAAAGACTTACATGAATGCATTATTGCATATATATATACACATACACACATTAACATGTACGTAAATACATGTATATGCACATCCACATGCATGCACATGGATGCAAATGGAAATGCATCCACATACACATGCATGTTTCATACATATACACATGCATATACATACATTACACACATTTATACACATATATATATGCACATACGTACACACACATATACACATGCACAAACACATGCACATACATACATATACACATATACATGCACATGCACACATATACACATAGATTTACACATATACATGCACATACATATACACACACATACACATGCACATGCACATACTCATATACACACATATACACACATATACACTTACATATGCACATGCACATACATACATATACACACACATACATATACACTTACGTACACACATATGAATGAATTATATAGTTAAAGAATTAAAACACATGCTTAATATATACAATAATAACAATCAATAGAAAAAAACTCTTTATTACTTAATACCATACACACAATTCAAAACATAATTGAAATGAAATATATATATATATATATATATATATATCAATGTAAATACATATAATCCAATGTCATAATCAACTAGAATCTTAATCATCATCATCATGATCATCATCATCAGCAGCAGCATCATGATCATCCTGATCATCCTCATCCTTATCATCATGATCACCCTGTGACGATTGAGATCGTCCCTCCTGTGTCTGTCTCTCCACCTCATCCATATAATTCTCTCCATAATACTCATGTATTACATATAACAAACATAAATAAGTAAGATAATCAAACCATTCATAAAAATAAAATAATTATATAAAATTTAATAATACTCACAAAGGCATCGAGATGATCTCGTATATACTCGCTCAAACGTAGATATCCAAAATGTGTAGCATACTTGATCTCATGTTTCGTAGGATATCGACCATAATCCTTTCGCTACATTGAAACAAATAAAAAAGATTAGTTGCTTGCATTTTAACTAAAATAAAAATATACTCACAATAACACATATACTTACAAATGTAGCTACAAAACCATGATGGCCCATTTGGCCTAGGTGCGATGTGTGGCCCGACTTGACTCTCTTCTTTGCAGCAGCCTGTTTATTTTAGAAAAATGAAATACATAAATTAAATGTAAAAAAATTACTAAAATATATGAAAATTATAATTATAAACTATTAATTTGTATACCTTCTGCAGAGGAAATGACTCCTGATTATGTAGCTGTCTATGAAAAAACTGCCACGTCTCAGGTGGTATGTTAGGTTGCCTTTTATTTTTTTTCCACCATACAATATCTCTTGCTAATTTAATCTCAAGCAGAAAAAAAAAACAGAATACATACACATATATACACACATACACATACACATACCCACATACACTTATACATGCAAATATATACGCATACATATATGCATACATATACACATATACATACATATAACATAAACACACATATACATATCCACATATATACGTACACACACATGCATGCATATACACTTATTCATACAAAATACATGCATTTATCCCACAATAATGTGTATTTTTGTATATGTGAATATGTGTGTATGTGTAAATGTGTATATATGAATATGTGTGTATGTGTAAATATGTGTATGTGAATTTTTTGTGTATGTGAATAATCAGATTATTAATATCAAATACCATTATTTGAAGATTCTGATCAATCAGATAGAACTCCACCACCCTCTCCTCATTGTGCAATGACTATATACTGTAAGTATATCAAACATTTAATTTTAAATATATTTGATGGATACATAACTTATATATTTTTTTGTTTCTTATTATAATGAGATTCTGATCAATCAGAGGGTACTCCACCACCTCCTACCCATGCAAGGACTTCACATGTGTCCTCCGATAGGAACTATGATGAATTTTACTATCAAGAGAATATTATATGTTGGTGTAACTCTTGTTATGGCACGTATCGAAGACCACAATTGGAATGTATTGAACATGAGGTAGAGTATGGTACTTTTGAGCGTGCACCATCACCTGATCAACCTGATAATGCTTGGGTATGTATTTTTTATATAAATTAATGTCATTATTTTATTTAAAACCCATATACAAAATCAAATTACTTTTGATATACAAGAATACTTGCTTGCTTGATGATAATGATGATAATTTTTCTCATAATGTTAATATACCTCGTACACATCATGGACTTGTTGTTCATCAATTACAAGCAGAGGTTTCTATAAATCCTCTACCTCCTAGTTTAGAGACTAAAACGGCTGGAGATTATCCATTGCCAGCTCGTGATCGTTCTCTAGTACAAACATATGATAGAAGAAGATATGGAGGATGGAATAGAGGACCACTTCCTTTAGATGGAGAGGTTTTCAACTTTTGGGGTAATCGTTATATGACTGCTCCATCCACTATTACTAATGCTCGTCGTGGTCTCTTTATTGTAGAGGATTTGTATGTGCCTTTGAACTCTAAAGTCACTCTTATGTCATTTTGTGGTCCTATATATGGATGGGGAGATTGGCATCGACTTTCACGTTATGTTCAAAGCATGAGTACTTATGGAATATGCTTGAACATCATCCCTTAATAGTAGAAGGATTTTACATGCAGAAAATTAAAGATTATATATTGATGGAAGACTTTACACACATGGAAATATAGCAGGTTTAATAAATAGTAGGAGAGGGTTACATAATAGTTCAAGGAGTAATAGCACATTTGAGGAGCGTGAAAATAGTCATGAATCACCATACATGAGTAGAGATGTATAAAGATACATAGTTGTTAATATTATTACTAAATTACATGCAAGTGATGAACTATTAGTGAATTATGGATGGCATAGACCTCCAAGAGCACCTTTTAGCTCGAGAGAAAAAAAATTTTCTATCCATATTTAATAACTTATATATTTAATTTTATGTTTAAAGTTTACTCTTTATTCATTTATGGAATACTAATGAATTTTATTTATATGTGTAGATTTCAACGTATGATGTTGATGACATTCCTCCACATCATTCACAATTCCTAGTAAGACCTCATTTATCATAAGCTTCTATGAAGAGGCTATGCAAAAGTAATCATGTGGAATATGCAAGGTTGAAAGATCTATATTCAAAAGAAGATAAAGTACAAGATTTGTGCGACAATGATGAAGATGATGGCATGGAAGAGTTTATTGAGGATCGGTATCAAAATGAGAGTGAGAGCATTGATATTTCTAAAAATGAGAAATATGTTCGAGAGGAATGTCTAAAGCATGTATATGAAGGAAGTCGTTTGACATGATTAAGTGCGAGCTTACTTATTCTCAATCTTCAAAATCCTTTTGGATGGAGTAATGTATCTATTTCCACACTATTAAGGTATAATTTTCAATTTTCTATATATATATATATATATATATATATATATATATATATATATATATATATATATATATATATATATATATATATATATATATATATATATATAAGTATAGATATAAATATATTTATATATATATGTATATGTATATGTATATATATAATACATATATATATATATATATATATATATATATATATATATATATATATATATATATATATATATATATATATATATATATATATATATATATATATATATATACCTACATACATACATACATACATACATACATACACACACACACATATATATATATATATATATATATATATATATATATATATATATATATATATATATATATATATATATATATATATATATATATATACATACACACACACACACATATATATATATATATATATATATATATATATATATATATATATATATATATATATATATATATATATATATATGCATAAATATATATATATATATATATATATATATATATATATATATATATATGCATAAATATATATATATATATATATATATATATATATATATATATATATATATATATATATATATATATATATATATATATATATATATATATATATATATATATATATATATATATATATATATATATATATATATATACATGCATATATAAACATACACATAATATACATGAATGTATACACACATATAAACATACACACACACACATGTTATGAGAGTAAGGTCAAATTATACATACCTGTATCGAATGAAGATGTTTTGTCCATATAGCCTTTAGAATTGTCCACCCAACCTTTAGAATCTTCTTGACACATGTTTCTCCTATTTTAGTCGACCTAATACTTGTGCTGCTAATTCTTTTTAATACAAATATTAAGTAGCAATTACCAAGGAAGGTATTAAGTCATATGTAAAATGGGAGGAGCAAATTTATCTTGAATATTTTGAAGGATGGAAAAATAATTTTAAAGGATGTGCGAACAAACAATGTCCATTCAATGCAAGTTTTCATTCTTAGTTTAGATAAGGTAAGAACAAGAATTTGAATTGAATGGACACTTTTTGTCCGCCCAAGTGAAAGATATGAATTTTTTATCTTGCTCCTCTCATTGACGATCTCTAAGAGTTATGGAGAGGTATTAATGTCATTGATGTATCATTAAGCATCAATGAAAGACATATTACGATTCCTGGTATTGTGGCTTGGACTATTCACGATTTTCCAGGATATGGTGTTTGTTTAGGTATTGATGTAATTTTTTTACTTAACATGCATGTAAATAAATATAATCTATTCTAATTATATTTTTATCGTTTTCATGATGTAGGAATATCTACTAAGGGTCATAAAGCTTGTCCATATTGTGGTGACTCGTTGAGATCAATCTATAGTAAGAATCTCAACAAAAGTATTTATCTTTGTAGAGGAGGTACTAGGGTATCTACTTTTAACACGAGCATGCAGCAAGCATTCTAGTACTTCACCTACTCAAGGGAGGTTCTCCTTAGGGAAATATACCGTTTAACACTTCTGTGAGCAGGAAGCTATCAATGATTGCACAGAGTTGGGAATACTTAAGAAAATATTAATGAAAAAATGACAATAATGGAAGACCATCCACTTAGTTCGAATCAGATGATTACAACATAGGCCAAAGAGATGCTCAAAAGTTCATGCTCTAGGCTAACATGCCACTCCAGAACTAAACAACATCAATACAAGGGATTCATCCAATATGTACAATGGACACAGCTAGATGCAGATTAGCACTGATCAATACGAAGTCTGAAGAATTGCTCTAAGGAAAAGAGCATAAAAATACCCCTAACACACACGGAATGACAAAACCAAGCCACACTCTTCACACTATAGTGCTAATAGCCCTCCACCCGGAAGCCCATGCTCTGCATCCACACCACAAAGCGACTTCCTAGAGTAGGCTTGAAGCCTCAAAGTACAAAGAGAGGACCTCTCTACATACGTATGTAAATGTGTGTATCTGAATGTATCCCAAATGATCACAAATCCATTGCTTTTATAGGCTCCAATAGGCCAAGAGGGCCTTGCCGATTCCTCATGTCCACTGATCATGTGCCGATTGATTGCCCAAAATTGAAGGGGTAGGTTAGTAAATTGAATTGGGTCCTCACAAATAGGTAGTCATCATGAATGGTTGGCGGGAACAGTCATTTCTCCACTTCCACTTTTACCATCTACACTTTTACTGACCTTTTTGTATGCAAGTTGAGATCCAGATTCTGTGCCGCTCGAGAAATTTGAATGATCCTAAGAAGCACAATCCTTACATTTGATGAATGGTGATTCAAAGAATAATCTCAATGCTAAGATGCCTCAACCCCTCATATGATAGTTCCTTCACATAGTCAACTCCTCCTTTTGAAGTCTTCATGTGACATTAGAGCAATGAGTGAGATCACAAAAGGGAAATTTGAGGTGACCAAAAGAAACATGGAGAGAGGAGTAGGGTGGTGGGGCTGGAGGGAGGGTCATGATGAATTATATTATGTCAGGGAACACATTATTGCATCGATTCTGGAATAATCCGCATATAGTATAATCTCAAACTTCAACTACTCTTCTCAGTCTTAGCAATGGCTAAAGCAGCTTGACATGCAATCTGCCTCTTCTCCATGTAGAATGTTCTCAGATATTGAATGGCAACAATGAGTACTGATCATAATGCACTAAATCCCAAAAAAGAACAAAACCCAACTTGATCCATGTTGACCGAGGTCAATACGCCCCAAGAGTTGAAACGGCTGGGACCTCTACGTCCACCTCTACCAAATCCACCTTCAAATCCTCCAGGTTGAAATGTGTCATCCAGAATTCTTGGGAGCTTATCCAGAGCTTCAACCACTTCACCTGCAGATATCTTCATTGAGAGCAACTATTTGTCCATTTCCTCTGGCAAGTCACAAGGGAGGTCGCAGGGCAGGGGGCTGGGGTATGGGAATGGAGAGAATGGAGAGGTGGGGGTTGCAAGATGGAGGGGCCGGGTGGGATGCGGGGAGCGGAGGGGGAAAAGGGAGAGATGCTGAGGGGAGGGGGCGGCCGAGAAAGTGGGGTGCGGGGGGCGGAGGGGGAAGAGAGACAGAGGTTGAGGGGAGGGGGTGGCGGGGGTAGTGGGATGCGGGGGGCAGAGGAGGAAGAGAGAGAGAGGCTGAGGGGAGGGGGGGTGGCGGGGCAGTGGGGTGCGGGGGGGCGGAGGGGGAAGAGAGAGAGAGAGAGAGGCTGAGGGGAGGGGGGTCACGGGGTTGCGGGGCAGTGGGGTGCGGGGGCAGAGGGGGAGAGAGAGAGAGAGAGAGAGAGAGAGAGAGAGAGAGAGAGAGAGAGAGAGAGAGAGAGAGAGAGAGAGAGAGAGAGAGAGAGAGAGAGAGAGAGAGAGAGAGAGAGAGAGAGAGAGAGAGAGAGAGAGACAGAGAGAGGGAGGAGGCTGCGGGGCATGGAGGGGCGGGGTGGGGGCTGGCGGCGTGGGGAGAGGAGGCGGGTCACGTGGTGGGAGGTGGTGGGGTGGGGCGGAGGGGGAAGAGAGAGAGAGAGGCTGAGGGGAGGGGAAGGCGGGGGGCTGAGCGATGCGGGGGGCGGAGGGGGGAGGGAGAGAGAGAGAGAGAGAGAGAGAGAGAGAGAGAGAGAGAGAGAGAGAGAGAGAGAGAGAGAGAGAGAGAGAGAGAGAGAGAGAGAGAGAGAGAGAGAGAGAGAGAGAGAGAGAGAGAGAGAGAGAGAGAGAGAGAGAGAGAGAGAGAGAGAGAGGAAGGGAGAGAGAGAGAGAGAGGGGAGGAGGCTGCGGGCCATGGAGGGGCAGGGTGGGGAGAGGAGGGGGGTCGCGGGCTGGGAGGTGGTGAGGCGTGGGCGGGGGTGGTGGGCAGGCGGGGGAAGAGAGAGAGGGAAGGGGAGAGAGAGAAGAGAGAGAGAGAGAGAGAGAGAGAGAGAGAGAGAGAGAGAGAGAGAGAGAGAGAGAGAGAGAGAGAGAGAGAGAGAGAGAGAGAGAGAGAGAGAGAGAGAGAGACAGAGAGAGACAGAGGGAGGGAGAGAGCGGGAGGGAGGGAGAGAGAGAGAGAGAGAGAGAGAGAGAGAGAGAGAGAGAGAGAGAGAGAGAGAGAGAGAGAGAGAGAGAGAGAGAGAGAGAGAGAGAGAGAGAGAGAGAGAGAGAGAGATAGGAGAAGGAGGCTGTGGGGCATGGAGGGGCGGGGTGGGGGCTGGCGGGGTGGGGAGAGGAGGGGGGGTCGCAAGGTGGGAGGTGGTGGGGCGCGGACGGGGGTGCTGGGCAGGCGGGGGAAGAGAGAGAGGGAGGGGAGAGAGAGAGAGAGAGAGAGAGAGAGAGAGAGAGAGAGAGAGAGAGAGAGAGAGAGAGAGAGAGAGAGAGAGAGAGAGAGAGAGAGAGAGAGAGAGAGAGAGAGAGGGGGGAGGAGGCTGCGGGGCATGGAGGGGCGGGGTGGGGGCTGGCGGGGTGGGGAGAGGAGGGGGTCGCGGGGTGGGAGGTAGGGGCAGGCGAGGGAAGAGAGAGAGGGAGGAGAGAGAAAGAGAGAGAGAGAGAGAGAGAGAGAGAGAGAGAGAGAGAGAGAGAGAGAGAGAGAGAGAGAGAGAGAGAGAGAGAGAGAGAGAGAGAGAGGAGAGAGAGAGAGGGGGAGGAGGGTTGCCGGGCACGGAGGGGCGAGGTGGGGGCTGGCGGTGTGGGGAGAGGAGGGGGGTTCGCGGGGTGGGAGGTGGTGGGGTGCGGGGTTGGCTGGCTAGGGGTGGTGGGCAGGTGGGGGAAGAGAGAGAGAGGAGAGAGAGAGAGGAGAGAGAGAAAAATAAATAAAGAAGGAAGTGCTCAAGCTCCTCTGTCTTTCCCCGAGAGCCATCAGAAGGTCGTCACCATCTCCTAATTGGAGCAGTACATACACATCTTTAGAGGGGGAAAGAAAGGGAAGAACTGTCATAATATAGACCCCCACTTTAAGCCTTTGCACTGTCTCGGTGCAATCCCTCTTTTATTTTGCTTATTTCAAAAAGATCAAGATAAACTGCAATCAGTGAATAAAATATGGTATGTACAGTGAATGAAGTGCTCCGGATTGGACTTAGTTCAGGTAATTCTTTACCCTAGAGATATTGACTCTTACCTTGCAAATCCTCCAGATGTACTGCTCCATGAGGTAGTACCTTTACCACCCTGTAAAGTCCTATCCATTTGGGTGCTAATTTGGTTGAAACTGATGGGATCTGATGCACTAAAACCATGGATCCTTCTTGTACTTCTTTGGACCAAAGATACTTGTCATGCAGTCTCTTGTGCTCTTCTTGTGTTATGTGAAGTTTTTGCATTGCTCCTTCCCTGTATTCTTCTGATGCCACCAATCTCCTAATGGGAGGTTCAATTCCCATGTTTTTGGCTCCCATTTCCTTTTTGATAATAAATTCAAATGGTGCTAATGCCTCTTTTCCATATACTAAAGGAAATGGACTCTTGCCAGTGGTTCCTCTCTTCGTAGTTCTGAAAGCCCAAATTGCACGGATCAATGCTTGTGGCCAAAAGCTTTGATGATCGAAGGATAATTTGTGAAGCAATCCAATCAAGATCTTATTGGAGCTCTCTGCTTGGCCGTTGGCCCTTGGATAGTAGGCGCAAGATTTTTTATGAAAAACCTTGTACCTCTCAAATATAAATTTGAGCAATTGATTTACAAAATGTGTGCCCCTATCACTAGTGATTTCCAGTGGGCAATCGAATCTTGAAAAAATACGTTTATACAAAAACTTAGATACTGTTAAAGCTGTGCAATCTACAGTAGCTTTGGCCTCAATCCATTTAGTTGCGTAGCATGTGGCCATCAAAATATACTTCCTACCCCCAGGTTGACCAGTTGGACTAATTGGTCCTATGAAATCAAGAACCCATTGTTCAAATGGGTGCCATCATGTAGATATGACTAATGGTTGGAAATTCAATCTGGTTGGCGTAGGAGCACACCTCTGGCAGACGTGGCATTCTTTAGCAAACTTGATCACGTCCTTGTAAATATGAGGCCACCATAATCCTTTGTGGATGATCCTCTGAGCCAATTCTTCCCCCTTTAGATGTCCTTCATTGTGTGCAGCCTCTAGCAAAAGATTTACCTCCTCTAGATAAACACAGTTTCTCAAGATATCATTCTAACAATATCTATATAAATTCCCATTTATAAGCGAATATTCTTTGGCTTTCAGGAGCAATCTTCTCTTTTCTATAGGTGTCAAGTGTTCTGGGAGTTTTCCAGTAGTGAGAAAATGGAGAATTCCATCATACCAATCAGTCCGAATTGCTAATAGGAAGAGATTACTATCCACCAGTTCATCATTAATACCTGTTGCCTTCTCGCTCATTGCGGTCCTCGACACTTGATCTGCCATGTAGTGCTCTCTTCCTGGCTTAATATGAATATCAAAATTAAATTCTTGAAACAGGAGTAACCATCTCCAAACCCTTCCAGCCACTCTAGGCTTGTTTATCAAGTACTTCAAGGGTTGCTGGTCAGATATGACTATAAAATGTACACCAAGAAGATAATGCTGAAACTTCTGAAGAGCAAATACAATAGCCAAACCTTCCCTTTCTATTGTACTGTAATTCATTTCTGCCTTGGTGAGTAATCTGCTGGCATAGGAGATAGGTCTCTCAACCTTGTGTGATGATGGTTGAGCTAGAACTGCACCAACAGCATGAAGACTAGCATCTGTATGCACATGAAATTCCAATGACCAGTTAGGAACACTTAAAAGTGGAGCAATACATAGCCTCAATTTTAGTTCACAAAATGCTTCCTCAGCTTCAACACTCCATGAGAAGGGGATCTTTTTATTGGTAAGCCTTGACAAGGGCTTAGCTATTTCTGAATACATCTAGATGAATCTTCTATGATATCCTGCATGGCCCAAGAAACTTTGCACTTTCTTCGGAATGTCTGTGAGAATGCCGTCTTCAGAGCCTCCCATGTAGCAAAATGTCCATCTACATATTGGCTATACTATTTATCCGCAAGGCCTTCCAATGTGGATGGAAAGAGTACTAGCATTGCATCCTCTCTATTCTGCAGACCTCGTCCACGGCATAAGGAGATGAATCTCCTCACATGATCATTAGCATCCTCATAAGCTTGTCCCTTGAAGGTAGGGAACTTGATGTTGAGTCTGGAGAGTAAATGAGAAAGATCCTCCATTTGCAGTGATGTTTCTTCTGACGTATCTGAGGAGAAGTCTAAGGTTCTCCTATGCTTCTCCTTTCACAATGGTGTCGCACCCAAATCAATAGATAAATTCAAGGAGGGTAGAGGGGAGGTAGACTCAGTAGTCGAGTTTATAGCTAACTTGTTAAGGCTCCTTCGTACACGAAGAGGCTCCTTATCTGCTCGCGTATGGGTCATGTACACTTGCGAATGCAATAGGGCAAAAATACCGAACAAGGGACTATTTACTATCCTCAAGGCCTCTCACAGAAATGCAAGGGTCCCACTATGCGTGCCAAACTGTAGAGGAGGTACTAGGGTATCTACTTTTAACAGGAGCATGCAGCAAGCATTCCAGTACTTCACCTACTCAAGGGAGGTTCTCCTTAGGGAAATATACCAT